>PVHY01003672.1:0-104339 GCA_004024945.1 Uropsilus gracilis | reverse complement strand
AACAAAAGACCTCGAATATCAAAAAGCCAAAAAAAAAAAAAAAAAGAGAGAATGGAGGCCCAACTATCCCAGACCTCAAGTTATACTACAAAGCCATAATAATTAAAACAGCATGGTACTGGTACAACAGACAATCAGATCAATGGTACAGAATTGAGTGCTTGGAAATAAAAACCACACATATATAGTCAACTAATCTTTGACAAAGGGGGGAAAAACTTACATTGGAACAAAGATAACCTCTTCAATAAATTGTACTGGGAAAATTGGACCAAGACCTGCAAAAAAAAATGGACCAAGACAACATCCTCATACCTTGTACAAAAAAACAAATCAAAATGGATAAAAGACTTAAATGTCAGACCTGAAACCATAACATATATAGTTTTGCTACAAATTTAAAGAGCATGAATTACACTGTCACATGCTATTGTCAAAATGCTACAGTCATCTCAGAACACGCCATTAGAATTTCACTGGGACACAAATATCACCATCCCCCATCTACAATTGGGGAAACTAGGTTCTTGAAAGTGGAGTGAATTATTCAGTTCCCAAGTCCACTGCTGAGGAGGCTGTATTACTCTACCAGCAGTTTAGCAGACACTCTCTTGATTTCATGCTCTCTTGGTAAAGCCTAAATGAAAGCCAGGGGAATATTCAGTATAACTTTGAAATTTGGGTCAGGGTCTCTTAGAACATGTATTGGAGAAATTGAAGTTGGTATATGTAGAAAAGACAACATGTCCTACTTTAAGAAACTGACTTACAATTAGGCATGTACCTAAAATGGTAATGAAGGTTTTTTTTTTAAAATAAAGTCCATTTATACAGTGTCTAGCTATTAGTCTCCTCAAAACGCCACTTGCAACAATAATGCTGTCAAAGACCTCTCATTATGAGAACACCAAAGTCCAAATATTTGGCCTAGAATGCTGTTACAATCTATGTCTATACTACATCTCCAATCTTATTTCTCCCTTTATATCTCCAAATCAAGTCTTTTGCTCCAATAAACTAGTGATGTTCAATGTCCCTTCATTGCAGACTATGAACACCTTGTTCTGGACATTTAGAGTCCTCCTCCACTTACCTTCCCATATCATCAATATCAATTTAATGACACTATTGAGTCTACCCAGACCTCCTGCCACTCACATCTATCTTATTCATTTATATAGTCATTCACATAATGATGGCTATGCTGATGTATGATTCTATTCAATTTCTAGGCAACTGAGAGCTCTACTTATCACCACAGGGAAGACAGGGCTTCCCCATGGTCAACATGCAGAATCTTGTTAGGGGAAGGGTCTTTGAGATCATCTCTAGCAAGGCTTCTCAAACTTGTTTGCATACAAATCTCTAGATTTTATTAAAATGTACTTTTTAATTCAGTAGACTTTGGGTGAAGTCTGAGATTCTGCATCCTTAACCCCCTCCCAAGAGATGCCAGTCTCCCACATGATGGTCCAAATTTGCACAAGGTTGGGAGTGGAAAGGCCTGCAGGGCTGGAATGGTACAAACATGGATAAGGCAGGCAGTGTGAGTATGCAGTACAAAGTCGGGGGTTGGTGGCAGATGAGAAGGCTCTTGCTATCCCTGCAGGGGTAGCACCCACTCAATGCCAGCAACACAGTCAAATCAAGATTGATCTATTTTCCCAGAAAAGGTAGGAATATATATGTAAAAGGCTCCAATTTTACATATGCTCAATTAGTTCAAATCTATGACTGACTGAGAGGAACTGTACAACACAATTTTCATCCCTTCATGGGGCTCTCTGTATGATTGAATGGTATTCTCAGGCCTTGGTCTTTTAAGCTTTCTGGCTACAATCAGATTTTATGCATAGACCAGAAATTTTAAACTGAATAAAGTTTAAATTTAAAAAATATGATCTAACCAATAAATATTTGACCTGATAGTCTGTGCTTGGGTCAGATAGACATGGAGTTGAATATGCACATCAGCAACTTCTGAGTTGCAGTCTTTGGTAATCTCTTTGGGTCTCCACTTTTTCATCTGTTATACTTACTTCATAGGATCATAATGAAGATGAAAGAAAATGCATTTTAATTTGAATTTAAAATAAAGTTTAATTTGAAAAATAATTGACTTAAATAGCACAAAACTACCTACCAAAGGTAACAGGTTCCTTCTATAAAGATCGGTCAGTTTCTTCCCAATAAAAGGCCTATGTCTTTGGTGAAAGTTGTTGCTGTTATCACAGTAAATACAATAAAAACTGCTATTATATGTGAAATCAGGTTTAGTCACTGCATGTTCAAAACTAGAAGAAACTTCTCAAATTACGCTTCACAAACAGAAATCATTTAATTGGATATAATGGTGTTAATTTCCTCAATTATTCCACAAGGGGCACTAGACATTTTTCTGAGGACAAATATTTGATAGCAAAATTGAAGTAGAGACTAGAATCAGGACATACCATCTACCATTATACCCCTTTTGGTTCCATCCCCTCTTTTTAAAATGTGTATGTAATTTGAATGATAAGACCACAAGAAGCTCTTCTAAGTTTTTTTTGGGGGGGAGGGAAGACTAGGTCTCACTATTTTTTTTGCCTGTGGAACTGAAGGCTCACATTGCCTGGGGTACCACAGACTTAAGCAATCCCCAGTCTCAGCTTCCCAGGTAGCTGGGATTACAGGCACACACCACCAAGCCCAGCTATTTTTAGGGGACTAGGTCTTGCTACGTACCCCCAGCGGGACTCGAACTACAATCCCAGACCCTGCCGCAACTTCCTAGGCTGCTACTTACAGGCATGCACCACTATTCCGGGCCTCTTTCCTCTAAGTTTTACTTGATGACAGACAGTAGTACTTCTACTTAAATCACAACCTTTTGAAGTTCTTAATTAGTAACTCTGCTGTAAGCCACTGGGTGGACGAGGGTGACCTGAATATTGGAAGCATCCCATTTGGTTGTGGCTGTCAGACATGCTTTACTCCTTAGAACCAAGAACGAAAAGTTATGGAACTCAGTGTTCAATAGGGTGAATTTGGTTTGTTAGAATGCTTTGCAAGCTATCTAAGATCTTTGTATTATCTAGAAATCAGTTTTCTACTTTACTAAATCAGAGTCCCAGAATATGTGGAACTTGAATTTCTGATATAGTGGTTTCTTATAGTGGTTTCTTACTGTAAAAGGGAAGAAAAATATCTTCTTCTATCTTGTCTAGATACTCAACTGAAACCTCTGTAACAAACAAAACCAGATTAACAAGACTAAGGCATACAAATTTATTTAATATAAGGTTTTAAAGATGTGTCACCAAGCGTCTTCAAGTTTGCAGTTACTGATGAGAAAGGTAATTCTGACCTTTCTCCATACATAATTTTGCTTTTTTCCCACTTTTAAAGATGTTTCCTTTATCAATGGGTTTGAGCAATTTGATTATGATGTGACTTGGTGTAATTTTATTTGTCCAGCTTGGGATTCTTTCACCAGAGGGAATGATGTATTGTTTTGAAAATGCCAGCCATTGTGTTTTCATGAGCCGTTCTTTGAAAACTCCAATTACATATGTATTAGTGCACTGGATATTTTCCTATTAGTAATTGTTTTATTCATCTGTGGGGTTTTTTACCGTAACTTTTCTCTGTGCCTCTTCTCATTTTTATTAGTAGTCCTCAAGTTCGTTGATCTCTTGTTCTGCAGAGATTAATTCATTCCAATGTATTTAAAGCTTTTCAGGTATTTTCACCTCTAGAATTTCAGCTTTGTATTTAGAATTATTTTGTTTGTATCAGCATGTTCAAATTTTCCTTTCTTGAAATTAAATTATAAAAGGAAAAAAGTTTCTTGAAACTTTAGAGCACATTTGGAATAGCCGTTTGTGATGATGTAGCCGTAAGTTGAAAACTCAGACTCCAGGGATCAAAGAAGCCCATTGACCTGAATACCCACCAGACCTACATGAGCAAGAAAGAAACTTCTATTGTTCGAACAGTTGTAGCTTTAGTTTTTATTACAGCCATTTAATTTATACTGCTACAAAATGCTGTATATCTTTTTTTAGTTTCCCTTTCTCTGCTTTCTTGAGAGGTTTTTTTATAAATAAATTATTCTTCTTTTATTTAATGTCATATTTACCTTAGGTGACATCAAAAGTTTAATCAACCTAATATAAGAAAACTTAGGAATAAATGTACGTCCTACAAAAAAGGTTAAACAAATCCCAAATACACAAGCACAGGATGAAGGAAGACTTTGATAGTAGTAAAGACAATAACGCCAAGGGGCTTGTGTGGCATTATGGAAAGTTAATTGAATAGTTAGCAATAGAAGAGCATTAACGATCACAAAAGACACAAAAGGCCTGATACCTAAAATTGTTCAGTTCTGGGTTGCACACTTTAAGGCATAGAAAACTAGAGAATATGGAGAAACGAGTCCTGGATGATAAAGACAACATGAAGTCATGATAAATGATGAAAAAACATCTGGGGACTAGAAAAGAGAGGCAAGTGGAAGAAACCACATTAATAGCACTAGGCAAATTCTTGGCACAATAAAAATGAAAGGAAGAAACAGAAACAGCAGAACAAGCAGAAGCTGACTCTGGATACAGACCAGTCAGATCAGAGTCTGCCAGAGGACCACCTGGCATTCAGATTTTGTCCAATCTTGAGATTCTATAATCGTATTTTAACATCTGTCTAGCAATAAAACTAGCTACTCTACTCTTGGAGAATATACAAATACTTCGTTAGAAATATTATGTCAAAACTCTTGAGGATGTAAAACTACAAGTTTGATCTACTGGCCATTCTTTCATCTATAAAATGGATAGACTATGCGTGCCTTCATGTGTGTGCGCGCAAGAAATCAGTCTAGAAAACGCAGTTTGACTTTTTCTCATGTTAAAGCAATCAGAACTGATATGTACTTTTTTTGATATGTATATTTTTGATGGTAAAAGACATTTCACTAGAGAACATAATAAGTACACTATCACACCTAAGTGAACCCAAGTGAACTGCCCAGTGCATGTGGATTTTATCCTGAAAAAGCCTTGTGTTAAAAAATATATATAAATACAATTCTCTCTCTCTCTCTCTCTCTCTCTCTCTCTCTCTCTCCATATACGCACACACACACACACACACACACACACACACACATATATAATACAAAATGGGTAATTAGGAACTGCTTCCATTTCAAAAATAATTTTACATAGCCATTCATTCAGATATATTTAATATGGTTTTATTTATACAATTTAAACGTCCGTAACTTTGGAAATGTGTGGCGTGAACCTGAACCTGTCTCTAACTCAATTGTGTCTCAAAAGTATGCTTTGTTATAACACAAGACTCCAGACTTACTTACCTCATAGCTGGACCCTACTTAGATCCACTTGACATTCACTCTCACACAGGAAAAGAATCCACACAACATCTCAAGCAAATCTGGCATTTCACATAACTACACCACAGAATTATATAGAGATAAAAAACAAGAAAGGCAATTTTCCATGGTTTTCCTAAAAGGACCTATCATCTGCCCAAAGTTTCACCATATTACCTCTCAGAATAGTTACACCAATTCTCTTTGACACAACAAGAATTAACTCTGACATACATACCTTTGTGCTCAAAGATCAAACATGTTTCCTTTCTTACATACTTTCTTGCATCTTTCAGTTTCAGAGTAGAAATATAACTTTCCAGAAAGGGGATATATGGTCATTTACCACCTCATGATTAGAAAAGTAAATTAATAAAGGGAATTGTAATAAAACAGCAAAAGAAAGGAGCTTACTTAGGTGATGCATTGTTCAAAAGTACTGTATTTTTTGGTCACTGGAAGTATCTATGAGAAAGTGTGTGAGCCAATTCCTTGCCTGACCAAGAAATGCATTACCATCTATATTCCTAAACAAGTTCTTAAAGTTATATAAATTAAGCCAGTGTTTTAATTTAAAAGGGTATTAAGATTTTTTACTTATGTATAACTAACCAGTTACAGACCTACTCTCCTTCACATAAACTAGATTCCAGAAGAGATATGGGCATCACAAAAACCAGGAGGCTCTTACACAAACATTTAGAATCCAGTAACTTCTGATTTAAATGCCTATTTAAGGGAAACAATGATGAGATTAAGAAAACATGTCTTCAGTCAGAGTCCCCCCTGGGATAAAACCAAAGGTATAGACAAGAAGCCAAGGTTTTTATCACCGGTGTTCATCACAAGGACAGAGAAAAATAAGTTTGCAGGGCAGTGACAGTTATCTGCATCCACTACTGCACTATATGATTAAAGGTTAACAGCAGTAAAAACACTATAGTTACAAAAGTTTGGGTTCATTTTACTTTTAGGTTTACACAAAAACCTTTTGTCCTTGTACTTTGAGGGGCCTGGAAGGTCTGTCAGCCACTGCCTTCTTGTCACCAGAGTTCTCAGCAGATCTACAAATGGATGTGCCCAAGACTGCCATCTGGTGGAAATGACAGAAATTGAAGAATTTTTGTAAGTGAAAAAGCTTGCTGTCTACTAAGGGATGAAATATATGGGGGGGTGGGGGAAGAGGGAGTAGTTCATTCATAACAGGAATAACAAAAATCTAACTAAGAAGTAAGAAAAAACTACAAAACTTTACTGAGGGCATTAAAAAACACAGTATTTTACTGGAACTTATCTCTACTAAAGAAATCAGTGACCCCCAAATTAAACTACACATGTAACAACTTAACATTAACAGGATTTTTATTTGGCATAAAATTTTGGCAATATTATTAAAAAGTTCAACTGGAATAACAGCAATTTTTTGTTAAACTAGAATATGGAAGCACTTTCTGTTCCAAATAATTAAATGAATTGAATTACCAATTAAGCTGATATATACAATACAAATAAGATAGAATGCCCATTAAAAAAAAAAACACATGTATACATACACAAAAATGTGTACTAAAAGTCATTTTCAAATGAACAAGAAAAGATTGACTTATACATTTGCAGGTAAGAGGAGTTAAGTGGAAAATGGGGAAATATTTTATTAGATTTTTGCTTTGTAATAAGTCTACATATAAGTCTAAATATTTATAATAAAAGGTTAAAGTAGAATATGTGAATACTTACTCAGAGTGTGAAAAGACTCTCTATGTATAAAACTTGAGGCTCAAACTGTTAAAGAAAATGGTAAAATTCTAAAACTTGAATGTAAAAAACTGAGACACATCATAATGCATCAATTGAACACTTATGATTTTCACAATTTACTGTATACAGATTTTACTCCAATTTTTTAAAAAAGGTTAGACAAAAGAAACACTGTGTTTGGCTTAAAGTGTAAATGGAAGGAAAAGGGTGTATTCTAGACCAAGAGAGCTACACAGTAATGTTCAGACCAGACCACTGCAGCTTTCTCTACTGACTCCAAGCATAGTGAGCAAAAATCCTTAAGCTGATTCATAGGAAAAGGTAGCACTGCAACAAAAACTGTGTAACACAGTATAAAATTTGGGGGGGGGGGAGGGGATAGGATATTAATTTTGTTTTTCCAACAACTTTCATTTCAATGAGTTAGATTGTATTTTTTCTTAGCCCTTTCTCAAAAATCTTCATTTAAGACACACCTATATGGAGTATTTTATAAAGTGATAAACTTAGGGAAAAAAATCCATGATGCTTCTAACAGAATGGTAAATTTCCTAAACATGTAAAGAGCCTTCACAGACCAATTAAAGTTAATAAAACCATAAACAACATATGTGAATAGGCTTTAATGAGACATACAACTAAGCCAAGCTATTGTTACATTATGTTACAATACTTAAACCAGTTTGGCAGTAAGTAATACTGACAAGAAAGTCAGGCATTTTCATACACAGATGTAATTATAAATTGGCATCTTCTTCCTAAAAGATAATTCAGGACTACTGAATTGCTTCTGCATTTTAACTTTTAAATTCAAATTTTATTAAACAATTCAAAAATACAAAAAAAAATATAAAGACCATTACCCACCTACAGTTGGCATTTTGATACCTTATTTTCTGGGAGAAATTAAAAATCTTATTCCCCAGTGCTTTTGAAAAAGTGATTGCAGTCCTAAATTAATATGCATTACTTCCATACATGTTTTATACACATTTCTACAAATTATATATATTTCAACTCTTGTTTAGTTCATATTTTTTTGACTTTGTTACTTTTTTTAAAAGAAAATATTCTGCTAAACTATGAAATGATGCTTTAATACAAATTAGGACTATTTTATACTTACTAGATTTTTAGGACGAAAAAATCATATTGCTGCTGTTCCTATTTTCTTTATACTATAAATTCCTGTATTTAACCATTAAGTATTACTTTGCAAGTTTAAATAGCACTTAAAATTGACACATTACTTCCAATTACAGTATTGGAATATGAATGGCCAGCTTAGTGTAACTCTGTCCGGCCACTGCCTAAGCAAACGGCAATTTTCAGATGCCATTGACCTAAGGTGTTTCTCAATTTCAAAGATAAAGTGTATAAAGAGAGAATTTTGGAATACATTTTGAAGTTAGATCTAAACTCTTGAATGAGTACTACGTACTCCTTTGGATCTGCTTTGTTACTCTTAGCATTATGTTTTCAGAATACTAAAAGATCACTCACTGCCTAATGAAGCAAAGTCAATAGCAACTAGCAGCTTCAGGGTTCTCCTTTTAACCAGCATTTCCTCCATTTCACCAAGTGTCCCTTTAAAAAACCGTTTTATGCTAATGGGTACACAGGTTCGGTTATTCCTCCTTGGACACTGGACTAGATAGTCTCTTCAACAGCCCTAGAAGTCATGTATTTATCAGCTGGGACAGGGTGATAAAGATGACACCTGTCTTGATATTTAAGGCAGGAGTGAAAATTTCAGTCATCAAATATTTGTTAGATAAATATTTTAGTGCAACATTTAAAATTAAAGTGAATGCAAAAAAAAAAAACCCATCAATATTTTAGATAAAAACAATCATTATTACTGAACTTTCCTATTGCTTCAGACTCCAAGGTAGCTCTACAAGTGTAAGAACAAAGGTCAGACAGGCAGCCAGGTCACTGAGAAAAGTTGGCGTGACCCGGATTTGGGACAGGAAAAGGGGAGGGGGGAGTACAAGGTGGTATAGTGATGCATTATTGATGGGAAGGTCATACCTAAGGGGAATAACTGTACAAATATGACCAATGTTGTAGGAAAATTAAATAAAAATTTTAATGAAAGTCAGAGATCCACATATCATAGCAGTTAAAATGTCATCAGGAACACGAACACACAGATTAACAGAGAACCTGAAGAATTATCAAGTCTATCCTAAACTGGATACAGGTTAAGAATTCACGAATATGTGACAATATTTTTACTAGAATTAAATTTATATATGAATACCTCAACCATGAGCTGTTTTGATGAGGCTATTGTGATATTTACACAGTGAAACAGTGACAACAGAACTTAGACAGCAAAATTAACACTTAAACGGGAATGATTTTTGGCAGGTTTGGCAAAATGTTGGCAGTTACAGCAAGTAGCATATAAATCTGACTCCTTACTTTATACTGTATGTTAACAGTATATTCAAGATGGATTAAATCCAAATATCTGCTTGGGAAGTGGGAAGACAACTTTAAAGAGATTACAACTATGGGTCATAAACTGTACTGATGAATAACCTAATGATGTAAAAGCTTAGAAGCATTTGCTCCTTAAGATTCTTCCCTCAAAGTGAGTTTTTTTTTAATCTCAAACTATGCTACATTGAATAGTAAGAGGACTTTCAGATAAGCTAAGATTTGTGTCAGTACTTTGTTTCTAAATTGGCAATCTTCACCTCAAAAATCGCTACAGGTTTTGATGAGGACCACAGGTACCTTCATTACCTGTTTGGAGAAGACCCTCAAGACCCACTATATTACCACATACCTGAAAGTAAAACCGCTAAGGAAAAATCAAAGCTGCAATTACTCTAGGTATCCAAACACATTGAAAACCAGAAAGCTGGAATGAAACTGAGGGTTAATAATTAGCCCTTTAGGGTTATTATTAACCCTTTAGGGTTAATTATTTAGGACTTCTAAATATGGCTGGAAGGCTATGGACAAGATCATTTTTACTGGCTACAAAAGGGATCTCAGGAACCAAAGGGAGCATACAAGCTCCTTAAAACTAAAAGTGTCAAAATGAAACTCAATCTGTCTAGGTTATGTGCTATGTGTATAAAGCAAAAGAACAACACAGTGGACACATGCCATACAACAATCAAACTCTATTCTTGACTTTAAGCTTTTCTCAAGTGGAAACCCATCACAGAAATTTACCAGGGTGGTTAGCAAGGGTGGGGGAATGGCTTACATACATGACCATATGGCCACCACCTCTTCCACCTAGGAAATTGTGTGTCAGACCTGTACATCTTAGTATTCACTTATTATAATGGGATATTTGGAATAAATGAACATACTATAAAACTATCTAAAAAAGAACTGCAATACTGGAAGTCTCAGTCCCAGAGAACCTGTCAAGTGAGTCTTTAAAATTAAAACAATTTCCTTTTATTATTCTAATTCATTGACATTGGCATTGCTTATGAAAAAGAAATTGGTAAAACTGTAGGTACCTTTGCACAAATCAACACAGTAGCTGCAAACTAAATGTTACTGTATGGCCAGCTAACGATATCCTTGATTATGCAGCAAAAAATTAGTATTATACCTCTATCCTTGAGAATATATCTAATATCTAAATATATCAAGACAGGAAGCACTAGTTCTACAGCATGCTAAAATGTGATAGCTATGCTATTTTCTGAGAAGTAGGTGAAACTGGTCACCTTTCATGGAATGTAATTTTTACTTAAAGAATGACTAAGACCATGGTTATCAAGATATTTTATCTGAAATGAAGTCCGTCATTTAAGGAAAATGACAATATTTGTTGCCAAAGATAAAATTTTATTTTTCAAAGGAAAAATGTATCTTGTATGTGTAACTGAGTATTCAACCAGGATTAGTTTGGTGCTACTATCTTGATTTGTGCAAGGTACCAGCAATTTTACCCACTTCTTTTTCTTTTCTTTTTTTTTTTTTTTTTTGAGACTAGGGCTTGCTATTTTTGCCCGGGGAACCGCAGGCTCACGCTGCCCGGGGTACCACGGTCTCAAGCAATCTCCAACCTCAGCTTCCCAGGTAGCTGGGATTACAGGCACGCGCCACCATGCCCAGCTATTTTTTTGGAACTAGGTCTCGGTACGTGTCTCCAGCGGGACTCAAACTGTGATCCCAGGCCACAGCCATGGCTTCCTAGGCTGCCACCTACAGGCATGAGCCACCATGGCCAGCCTTACCCACCATTTCTTTTGCATAACCAGCACAAATGTCAATACATAAAAAAAAAAAAAAAAAAAGCTTTAGTATAATTTTTCTTTACTCAAGTGAGCTTGATATTTTTCCAATACTTAAAATATTCCTGATGAGATCAGAATACATTACATTAATAAAAAAAAAAAAAGTAAATGCTGGTACCCTTAAGTACTGCATGTTTCAAGGAACCAGTAGTTTCCAAATGACCAATGCATGTTACAAAATTGCCAAAGCATATCAACTCAAAGTACAAGGCAGAACAAGTTGATTTTAATGTAACAATATAAAGTTTCAGATTTCACAATGTAACCTTCAATAAACTATCCTTGTCAAGTTCTCAAGAGGTACAAGTTATTAAGAGGAATGTTGACAACTATCAGTTATTTAAATTTACTTTCCACATATATATTTTCATGAGGTCACATTTCTTCAACATTTCAAAGTGACACATTGCAACAGACTGAATGTAAAAGCAGGTTAAGAGAATCCATGTGTTAAAGGGTTTAGAAGAAACAATGATCAGTACTACTTTCTCACTAACCTTTGATTTGAAAAATAATCATAAAATGTTGCTCATGTTAACATGCAATGGATTTTTAATGAACTAAATAGTGCTGTAAAATATCTTGGTTTTAAGTTCTAATACAGTAATCAATAGATAAAACCCACACAAGCTAAAGTTCTTTGGGATCTTCAATTAAAACAAAATACAATGGAAAAAAAAATACATTGGAAAAAAATACATTGAGACCATGGAATTCAATTAGTATACATGGAATATAGGCTTTCTTTTGCTAATCCGCACATTATTTGTATTCCAAATGTATAAAAATGTTTTTGGAATAGCTTCTCCACCTTTTGGCTAAGATCGTGTAAAAATATTTTTGAAGTGGAGAAGGGGTTAATTAGCATTACTCCATAGTATGGTTAATTCTGTCCCAAGGGTTACAATATGCCTACATGATTTTATATGAGTAATTTCACAGTAAGTATTCTAACTATATATAAAGTCTTTAAAATAACGTTCAAAACTGATATTTTATTTTTAAAATCATACCAAATACTAGTATGTCACACTGTTTTTATCAATTCTTTATTTAGGTAACAAGTTGGTTATGTTCACTGCATTGTATGAAACATCACAATATCATACTGGAAAGTTACTATCAGTACAGGATTGGATCAGAGTGGACAGTTTGAACAATAAACCACTTTTGCATTCTTTATTCCTTATCGTTTAACAACCCCCAAACCCCAGTAGAGGGACAAATAGCTTTTAACATCATCATGTAAAGTACTTTAACTTACAAGGCTAAAATCTAAAGAATAAATAAAATATATTGTGGCAATAATTTCTTTTAGACCAAAAATCAGGTGCACAATAAATCAAATGATCAGGAAAGCTGTGTTCAAATGTGTGGCTCTCCAGAAACAGCTTCAGGAAACTGTTACAGAACATAGCATGAATTCCATTTCACACAGGACCAGATGATGACTCATTTTAACTACACACAAGGGCAATTACATCCTGCTGAAACACAGTTTAAACATATAGGAAAATGTTTACAAAGCATCCACAACATGTAAACCATGTACAAAACGGATACATTCATTGCTTCTCCTACCCAAATAGCTTCTTTTAGATAAATATTTTACTCTTCATGTTCAGCGTTTATTGGATACATGCAAAACTCAAAAGAATTCAAGGTTATTGTAAAAATAGAACTAATAATCTTCAAGTACCTTATGTGACAGCCATTCTGTACCGTGCCCAATGTTATAAAATGAACAGTTACTGAATCCATGAAAATATCTCTGCAATATTTCCTTAGATCTAAAATAGATAATTTTAAATGTATCTATAGTAATTTTAATGTGATATTCTGAGCTTTTAAAACAACATAAACAATTAAAAATTATACCAATTTACACAAAACTTGCATCTTAAAAGCTGAAAAATTAAAACTATAGAAACCCACATGTAAAACAAAAATCACAATGTACATTATAAAGGCAAATCTCATCATTTAAAAAAATTTGTAGCAGTGAGATGTCAAAGCAAATTATAAATAGCTATAAATTAATCCATTTGGTTTCAAAATGTTTTCTAGTGAGAGTTGAAGGATGTAGTAGC
The DNA here is from genome assembly GCA_004024945.1 of Uropsilus gracilis. Taxonomy (NCBI): domain Eukaryota; kingdom Metazoa; phylum Chordata; class Mammalia; order Eulipotyphla; family Talpidae; genus Uropsilus; species Uropsilus gracilis. The sequence continues at coordinate 90,828 of PVHY01003672.1, read as the reverse complement.
CACATGCATAAAATGTGTAAGGGTTATAATGTTACTGCCAAATACACTTTATCTTGAAGCAGGCAACAGTACAATTTGGACATTATTGGAGAACCCAGTTTGGTAATACAGGTAAAATTGGAAAAAATTAAATAAACAATTAATAATAAATATATCCTATAGTAAATTGCTCAAATGAAATTTCAAGCCACAGAGCTGCAAGAGGCTTCCAACGTGGTGAACTGAAAAAAAGGAACATCCCATACAGTTCTTTACTCTTACATGCTTATATGTTGTGTGTTTTGTTAAAAATAAAAAACATAATGTATCTTCAGAGTATAACTAACTATATTTCCATGCACCTCAGGCACATATGTTATTTGTGGTGAAATAACTCCATAGGTTTCTAGGGCCCAAAGTTCAATACAGATGTAACCAATAAGCCCGAGGCTGGCAAAAAAATACTGTAGTACAGGCAATGCTACAAATGGCAATTATCAGGAAACACAAATATGAACAAATGATGGGAAATGCTAATGATTTTCTGCTCATATTACAAAACGTTGGGAATCCACAAGGATAATTTTCCCTTGTATTGAAGAAAATTGTGATTAAAAGTTTTTCCCCCAATTTTCAGAATCAAAAGCATTTTAGAAGGTTTATAAGGCTACCATGGGTCTTCTAGATCTCCAGCACCCTACAGGAAGAAAAAAGGAAGAATGTTATTATTTACCTATACCACTTCCAGGCTGGATTGAATTTCAAAAGAAAACAAAATTAGATGAACAAATTACCTTCTATTCTTTGTTTGAGAAAGTACTTTTACAAAGAGTTGTGTGTACTGTATATTGTGTGTATACACATGTATCAAATAAAGATTGATAACTGGTTGATTTTTTTTCTCCCCTCTCCACCAAATGCCTTCCTTGTTCTCAACCTCTTAAAAATATTCTGGCATTGGAAAAATAGATCAAAACATTAGCTATAGTTGAAGATTCCAAAGTTTCAACTTATGGTACCCTCAAGCGATTTTAAACATGATAAATATAAATATGAAAAGTAAATGTTTTATAGTCACAAAATTATTTCCAAAAATATTTTCTCATGATACTTGATCACTTGTATTTTAAAAATCCACTTAACAAGAAAAAAAAGAGAAAAAAACAAAAACTCTTATCTGCCACTACTGAAAATATCCCATAATTCTTGCATTTATTAACTGATGATGGATACCTATAGCAATACTATCTATCTTGTGATCTTTAAGGTGCTCATCACAGCTATTTTCTTAGAGTCTATGTGGGTTCCTACTGTCCAGAGATTAATATTTTATACCACAAATAGGGGGTAAGAAACAGATTTCCTTTAAGTAAGCAAGACTTTTCAAAAAAATTTTCCCTTTTAGTTAATTAAAAAAAAAAAAAGACAAGTCAAAAGATTTCTAAATTCTATACAAATACAAATGAATTTCTACTAGGTTTTTTCCAATATACCAAATCTGGTTGTTTTTTAAAAAATAATTTAAAAATAAGTACAACATGCATAGATTATTCCACATCACATGCTTTATTTGGACTTAAACACTTAAATTTCATTCTAAACACTTGGTTGACATACATTTTGATGTATGTAGTTAGGCTATACAGAATATACAAACCAAAACTGCATGAATACATAGGTTTTTCAAAAATTATGTGTCAAAGAATACAGCGAAAGAAAAAATAATCACATCCAATACCTCAGGACTTCTAAAAATAAAGCTACAGAGATGTAAAATATAAACAAGTCAAACAACACACAAAATATCATCCTTGAAAAAAAATTACAGGCCAGTATCTACCATTCTTTCACAAACTAAATTACTAAGGAAAACACAAATATATTATAAAGCTGACTACAAATCTACTAACATGTAAAATAATGTGAAGCATCATTCTACATTAACAAGCTTTTCCACAATATAATGCAATCTTGCAAAATCAGGATTTTTTCTAACCTTATCTAGAATGAGCTTAACTACTGACTTTAATCATTGGTAGCCTTATCTCTGGCATACAATATGAAATGACATGTAATTTTAATAAATTCAAAGTACTATAAATAGTCAATTTAAAACTATTTGATAGAAGTGTATGCAAAGGCCTTCTTAAAAAACAAGGCTTTATGATTAGAATAAAACTAGTTTACCAAGCTTCAAATAACAAAACAGTTATATAAATGCATACATTATACTTCCTAGGTAAAAACCATCAAATCAAAGATCACAAAAATATTACCACAAAGCAAAGTCATATTTTTTCCACCACTCATTTTGTCCCTGCATCTTCATTAGAGCTGTCTAATTCAGCAAGATCACTTTTTGATTCAGTATGGCTTTCCTGCATTGTCACTGGGTTTCCAGCATCACTGTTCGAAGAAGTAGCTGTAGCAGCTGGTTCAGCAGGGCTTTCTTCTCCCTCTACTTTAGCTAGCCTGTAACTAGTCAGCATCTCCTCCAGAAGTTGTCGGTAGTTTCCCCTATGATTAATTCTCATTTGCCTGAGAGCTTCCACCAATTTTCCCTGTGATCCACTTTCCTCAGCTTCATCGGAGGCCTTTTTTTAAGATTCAAGACCCCAGTGTCAGTAGACAAACCAGGATATCACATGTATTTCAAACACATCACAGCAAAAACACTCAATTCTCTACCATGAGTAAATAATACAGTTCTAAGCATGAGAACATTTCATTAAGTTAGCATCAAATCTGACTTGTCAATTAATAAAATCTTCCAATTAAAATATCTCATTTTTGAAAGCAAATTACCATTAACTAGTTTGTCTAATTTTACATTGTCATTTGAAGTTTACTGAAATTTACTCTATTACAATTCAAGAGGAACACAAAACACAAGCATTTCCTAAAGCTTACTTAAAACAACAACAACAAAAAATACCAATTGTCTATGATTTAGCACAAAAGGAAATTAGTGTTTAAAGTAATAGGAAAGACAGAAAAGGAAGTAATCAAAATATTAAGTTTTTCATTATTTCTGTTCAATGATATAGGTTAAAAGAGGGGACACAATGTAGAACTACATAATTTTAAGTTGAATATAGTTAAAATTTTAAAACCTTTATGAGATGAAAATTTTATTTACTATGTCTTTAATATTTTAGTAAAAACATGTCTGAGAGAACAAATTATTTTAAATATTAAGATGAACAGTAAACTCAATCTATTTTTTACCTTTTATTAAATTTGGGAAAACCTATACATTTCTACAGCAGTTAACATAATCTTTTTATAAGAACATGTTCTAACATCCAAGCTGATCTTAGCTGATAGCTATTAAGACAGACTAAAACAACAACAGAACTTTACATTCTGTGCCTTCTTATGTGGTAAGATTAAGGAGCACAGAGCTATATCCTGTGTTCTTGCCAAAAACATTTATTATAAACCTAAGAAAGCTAATTTCCAGTTTATAGGAAAACGGAATCAAGAATTGAGAAGAGGACACAATCACCATCTAGAATTTAGGATGACCTATGAAAATACATCTGAAGACTTATATTCAGTGCCAAGGGGGAAAAAGAACGTCATTAAAGACTTCTAAATATGCCTGATTGACAACTGATTAGATCATGGTCCAAATTAACTATGGTTACAGTCATTCCAGGAAAAACTGGTAAAATTTAAGCTTAATAGTAGATACTATTAAATTTGTTAATAATATTCTTAGTATAATTAATATTATTTTGATTATACAGAAAAATGTTCTAATTCTTAAAGCTGCAGCCAAATATTTACAGGTAAAGTATTACGATATCTAAAATTTGCTGTCAACACTCACACACAGGCACACAGAGAGATAGGTAAGCATGTGGCAGAATTGCTGAATCGAGGTAGAAGGTACCTAGATTATTATTTCAACTTTTCTATATGCTTGGAAGTTTTCATAACATGTTTGGAAATAAACAAAAAAAAAGGTTAAAATCAAAATAAAGGTTAAGTTAGTTGTTATGTCGGTCAATTTTGTTGGATTCAAAAGGTAAAGAAAGCATCTCTCATGCTCAATCTGACACCTTTGTCATTACAGTGTGTGTGCCTATGTTTTTGTGAATTACTATAGTGGTGGTACTGGGGAGGAGTAGTTTCTTTTCAAAAGCTACATTAAAACCAAACCTATAAATCAAGCAGGAATGGATTTACAATGGCTGACATTATAGAGTTACTGAACTGAAAAGAACTTGAGCTAACGACCACATTTTAAAGTCATTTTATCTTAGAGTAAATTACATTTTCCTATTGTGCTGGATAGAAGATGGATGGATAGATGAGCCTCTTCCCCTGCCATTTCACTTGGATTCTTCAAAATACTGTTATATAACTCTTGTGGATTTTCATTAACATCAGAAAAGGAATCTATTATTTAGCTGTAATTTTTTTATCTGAATTCACATATCATGTATATATTTATTATAGCAATTAATTCCATCTTGCAACTACTCAAGTTTCTCCAATCAGACTATAAACTCTTTGAGGTAAAAATAATTTCATATTCCTTTTCCTCCTACTACCTAGGAAGGAAACTTTTATGTTTGGGCTAAGAACCTTCATAATCTCATTTAATTCTTTCAGTTAGTAGGTATAATAGGTGCTTCAACTGTTAACTTTTTAAGTAAAGAAATTATGGCTCAGATAGAATTATATCATTTGTCAGTGTAACTATGTTAGTAAGTGGTAAAGCTCAGATTTGTGTGCAGCTGTAATTAATATCCACGTTTTTCTGAATTTTTTTCAATGTATTATTATATGTAACAGTTTTTATAGTAAGTGCCCATAAAAACAGACGCTTAAACAAAATAATGGCTAAAATATTGTAGAAAGACCTTAAATTATTTTACACGAAAGTCTACAATGTACCTCCCTTTGATACAGCAAGATTAAATGAAATTATAGAACAATCAATTATATTAAACGGGATGGATAAAATTACTCTGCAAAATAAATTTAAGACAATAACAGACTTACTCTCCAATTTTTGTTTTTCTTTACAATTTTACTCTCATCTAGATTAACAGAGTAAGAATCCAATCTCATTATGAAAATAAGGCCTTACATTATCATATAAGACTAAAATACAAATAAATCAAAGAGCAAACAGAAGTTGGAAAAAATCTAAGCACATTTAAAATATAAAATTTAATTAGTAATTACAAGCAATTTTTAATGCAGTTGCCATAAGCAAAATTCTTCAAATGACTAGCCAAAACTGGAAAAACAATGAAGATTGCTAGTGAAAGTATTTTCTGTGCTTTCTGTAGAGTCCTATCAGTCATAAGCTTGTCAGCTCTGAAGAATTTTTAAAGCTAAAAATTCTCAAATATAATTTCATAACAAAAAATTAAAGTAACCAATGAAGACCCTAGTAAATTAGATGTTACTGGTAAAGTTCATGTACGATTTAATAAATTTGAAGTAATTTTTAGTCATTTAAATGGTCAAAACTACAGCTAAGAAGTATGATTAAATCATACATTGAAAAATTCAAAGTAATATTAGAGCATTTTCAAACAGTAGTAGTCTCCACAAAAATGTGACAAGGGAAAAAATAAATATGAATTTAGAAAAAACCAGTTTCAGCACAGTTCTAAAGCTAATACAAAAATGTCAAAAAGAAGATATGCTCTAACTGATTTATCTGAAAAACAAAAAGTACTCTATATAAAAATGAATGTGAAAACAACATACAAGATCCTCTGGGGTTTTGTCCTATATTTTTCTGTCTGTCTCAGAAATCTAATTGCCTTAAAAAGTTTTTATACCAGGATAATAAAAATGTATATGCAAATAAAACAGTAGGCAAGAAATCAGGCTTGACTGATTTCAACAACTTTATAAAATACTCCTATTCAAAGGTGGGCATGGTATGGCACATGCCTTTAAGCGCTGCCTAGAGCATAGCTGAGACTAGGAATTGCTTGAGTCCGCAGGTTTGAGACCCGCCCAGGGAAACATAGGGAGACCTAGTCTCAAAAAATACCTGGGCGAGGTGGCATGTGCCTGTAATCCCAGCTACCTGGAAAGCTGAGGCTGGGGATCACTTAGGAGTCCATGGTACCCCAGGCAATGTGAGCCTGCAGCTCCCCAGGCAAAATAGTGAGACTTAGTCTCAAAATAAAATAATACTCCTATTCAAAAAAATAATTTAAGACTATTAAAGATAAGTTTCACAAAAGAATGAGAAATGATTTTTTTAAGGATGTAACATGTAATCTCTAAACATAAAGAGGCAGGATGGAATGATACAAAGAAAATAGTTTTTGGAGTTATTCAGATTCAAATTCTTACTGCACAACTTATTTAGTTTTATAATCTGAGCAAACTACTTAATCTTATCTGTAAGATGGGTGTTGAGGTTACCGATGATTATATATCCAAGAGTTGGGCAAATACAAGTCTCCCCAGTAGTTACAGAGCTACTTGGTCAGTGGGAAGAGTTTAACATTTTTGTATGGAAAATATAAAACAGTTTCATATCAATGAACGTCAAGTTACTTTTTAAAGTAGCTAGAAATAGATATAGAAGATTTCTTATTTAAAAAGTATTTATTGAACTTTTAATTTCTGACATATTATTAATCTCTTAGAAATAAATTATCCAGAAAAAAATTTAATGAAAGAAAAATAACTAATTCTCATGGTTCTACTTAGAGGAACTTTTACAGAACAATTCTTTTATAAAACTATCTTAACAATCTAAATCTGATTAGTTCTGACTAACATTTTTTAAATATCTAAACAAATTACTTTTGTTTCTGTAAGTTAACCATCAGCTCCTGCCACATACTTCTAGTGATAGCTTCCATGTGACACAGCTCTATCTTAGCTGGTAAGCTTTTTTAGAAGTGTCCGTGCCCAACCCACTAGAAGGCAAGGTCAAATGTAAAGTTTAGAATTTAATTAAACATATATAATTTCTCTTGCTTTTTTCATGGTTTAGTACTTTCTAACTACTTGTAGTTATGGTTCAACATTTTCTAAAGTCAGGTTTATTCTGAAAGGGTAAAGTAATGTTCCCAAAATAGGATTCTGAATTGCAAAGTCAGCTTTTATAGTAAACAGGTTAGCTTCTCTAATCCATATATTTTTCTACTAATAGTGAGTTTACACTCACTATGTAATCTATGCAACTATTTCACAACTATTCAGAATTTCAGAATTTCTTTACTTTAATGTACATATACCCAACATGTTAAAAACAACAGATACTCCTTTTGAATCTATCTTTCTCCTGCCTTGAACATATGGTGGGTCCTACTTTAAAACATTAAATTCAAAAGGCTGTTAAAAAAAAAAAAACAAAAAACAACAACAAAAAAAAAAACCTCTGGCATCCTAAATTTTATTTATTTTTTTTTCCACCACAGCCTCTCTCTGCTCTACTTAAAATGTTTTTCTTTCCAAAGATAGTTTTACAACTTTGTTCTTGCTGCTCCTACTCACCTATCCTCCTCACTTATTGCCATTCAAAATCATCTTTGAATCCCATTTTTCCTAAGAAAAATCTGATCTCTCAGAAATCACTATACAGTTCAAAAAGCAATTAATCACATTCTGCATCTGGCCATTTCTTTTTAGTCTTCACTAACTTATGTGAAACAACCTTATTATTCAACTTCTGATACATACTGCAAGTTGCACTGAGAGTAGGGATGAGACAATGTCCTATGTTTTGCAGTCTCTTCCATACATCTACCCATTACATAGAACAGCTGTAAGCAGCTGTTCTCTTACATTCATTAAATCACATAGGTAATTTAGTATTATCTCGTTAATTTATAGTTATGTAATAATCATATTTAAGTCAAGTTTTTTTCCTGGTCTCCCCTCAGTTTTGTGATTCTGTTGCCTATTTATTCACTGCCTTTATATATCTATATCTATATATATCTGTATTTTCTATATATATCTGTACTTCCTATATATATCTGTACTTTCTAAAGTAGTTTAAAAATCACTCATGCTAACATGTTAAACAGCAATATAGTGATACAAAACTTTTTTCTAAATCTTGTTTAAAGTAAAACAGTCAATTTCTTGAGGGACCAAGAAATTCAGCAAGGTATAATGAAACAATTTATCTGAGATTACATACTGGGGTTGCATTTCAACACAAAAGGAAACAGAAGTATTTACATAGCTACTAATAAATCAGTAACTGTCTTCTGAGGGCTTATTTCCTCTAACCATAATGGTAGATGCTGTTGTTGAACCTATAATCTAAAGAAGTCAGATTCCTTCACTTTACCTCCCACACATCACCATCATTTTAACTGTCAACATCCTATATTCCTTTGTTTGATATTGGGCTCTCTAAATATATATACCACATGACATATCTTTATTTTTAAATTAATTTACATAGTTTTAGGAATAATTCTTAATACTTGAAGGTACTCCACCACAGGCTCAGAATCACTGCTCTAGATCAAGCTATAAATTCTGTTATCAGAAGTAGAGAATACCACTTTTATTTAGCTCACTAAAATATATTAACTGTAAAATTTTCCTTCTTGCCAGCATGCTTTATTAAAAGAAGTTGTATGATATTACTATGGAATAACAAATCCTGGAAATAATGTAGTTAAGATGACACATAATACTATCAGTGACTGCTATCTCAAGAGCTACCAAAAGAAAATTTGGAGGACTGCAGGGTGAGTATGGTTCTCTTAAATTCTTTAACATATGCAAGTTAAATATTATGCTATTATCAAATGGCCAAAAACTAGAAAATCCTATGAGAAAAAAAACTTGTTTGAGTTACTATGTTTGAATTACTGAAATTTAGGTCAATTTAAAAGAAAAACACTATTTCATCGCCTAGTGCTAAACTAAAACAAAAGAAAAAAATTACAGAGAAGCAGCTGATAGGGTTATTAGTATTTGTAAGGATAGTGAAAGGATGAAGAGTTTTGCTCTGATGCATCACAGCAGGGTACAACAAAATGGTTATTTCAGTTTAGCACTCACAGACCCACACTACAACAGTAAGATTAGAAAAAAATTATCCTCAGGTATTCAACTGGGCACACAGTGGCACTGAAAGGTCTGGTCTATCACTATCACTAATATCCAATGATGGAGCAGCCTGCTGGAGGAGAAATTAAGATATTTAAAAGCATATTCTTTGTTTCAAAATTAAGATTTAAGGGAGGAGAGGAAAGGCAGGCATATAGGGAAGAAGTAAATACAATCCAAACAAAAGGATATCTAATAGCCACGGTAAGTGAAAGAAAGTGATCTATAAAACATCTCTATTTCATTTCCTTATACTTTAACTGATTCCTTAAAATGAAAAAGCAGTAATAACATTATAAATGTCAGCATGTGAATATCTAGTATTTATAGGAAGAAGTTTTACTTAAAATGCTTAAGAAATAAAACAAAACTTACCCCATCACTTTCTCTATGTGGATTCAGCCTACTATAAACAGTTTCAATAACATTGCGCCTTAAAAAAAAAAAAAAAGCTTGAGTTTTATTAAATGACATACAATTATTGTTTCTGAGTATTTCAAATACTTCCTCTAACTGCACTTAAAAATTATCACCACAATAATTAAATACTTGCCAAGAACATGGCTTCAATATTTCTCTCAGAATTTGATACTGCACAATGCATTTGTTTTAACTCTTCATTCTCATAGAGTATGGTAAGTAAATCCTTAAAAACAACAACTATCTTCAGGATGTAATTTTAGAGTTCTTCTCTGGCAAAGGAATCATCAGCCCATTTTATCTCTAGACAATTGATGTACTTCTTACCCAAATTATTTAATTGCTAATTATAAGTGAACTCAAATTTAGTTCTTTTTGTTCTACTTACTTGCCAGCAAGACCTCCCCCAGGAGGCAAATTTGGGATATTTTCTGCAGACAAGATGCGCATGACATGGGCAAGATCAGGCATTCCTTCCTCACCAGACTTCTCCATAATTTCTGTTTTTAAAAAGAGTGCCCATATTAATGTGATAAACTCAGTAATCACAAAGTGAAACAAAAAGTACTTTTTTGGTAGTACCTATCTTAAAATATAAAAAGCAAACATCTTACTATCACACAAGAAAAAAAATGCAAACATTTATCGGCATACATATGTTCATTTCAGCATTATTCACAAAAGCAAAATATGGAATTAAATGTCCAAAATAAAGGACATGTTTTGAGTATGTGAAATGGTGTAATGTACAATTACTAGAAATTCAGCTGAATGGAAAAAACATTTCTGATCTAATTTTATATAAAAATAATACAAAAGCAATTAATTCTAGGAGAAACAAAAGCAAGGAAAAAACATTTCTGATCTAATTTTATATAAAAATAATACAAAAGCAAAATTAATTCTAGGAGAAACAAAAGCAAGGAGCAGGTAAGTAACATAAGGAGAAAAATTTAAAATTATTTTATAGGTTCTTTTTTGGACAACTAAATAGTTTTGTTCCACATTTCAAATAAGGAAAGCAAAACACCTAATTTGCTAGAACAAAATAATAAATCCATATATTACATTTCTAATTTTTGGAAAATAGACTTTTAAAGCATAATTAATGACTAGTATTAAAATATAAACTCCTTAAAGATGTAATAATAGCAGCATACTTTTAAGACAACAAAAAAATTAGTGTTGTGAGCAGTCATCAAGACGCAAAATCCAAACTCACTTTGATCTTAACTTTCACTGCTCTATTCAATGCTGCCCTTAACTCCCACACTTCCCAAAGTTCTATCAAAGAAATGTTGTCTAGCTTCTAGATCTTCACATATACTTTTTTTCTGGTTTGAAACACTTTTTTATTAATATAACCAACACATTGTATGGTTAACTCCTATTTATCCTGCAAGTTTCAATTTTATATGTTACTCTCTTATATTCTTCCCTGACCCAAGTCTGGATAGGTGCATGGCTCTATACTCTCACTGTACAAGAAGTTTACTATATGATATACTGCAAGTTTCTTTGTGAGGACAAGACTGCAATTTTTCTCTTATATTACATCCCCTTAGTGGAGTTTCTCTCTCAACACTATTGACATTTGGGGCCATTTTTTTGTGGTGGTATCTTTGCACTGCAGAATGTTAGGCAATATGCCTAGCCTCTACTTAATAGGTACTAGATGCCTGCAGTTGCCCCCTCAATCCTAACACCAAAAATCTTTGCAGACAATGCCACGTGTCCAACCAGGGACAAAATCTTCCCTGAGAACCACTGAATTCTAACACGTTTTAACAGTCAATTTCCAGACCCCTCTGCTAGAGGCCCTGAAGTCCAATGGACGGTTCTTTTGCTTTTCTGTTTATTTTGCAAGAACAGCAAAAAGGTTTGTGAGACTGGAATAAGGGGGGAAAAAATACCCTAACCTACTTTACATGAGGAAAAAAACCAGATTTTTCATAATTAATATTAAGAAGTTGTGTTTCTGAGCATAGGCCCTGAAACCCTTCACTGTCTCAAAGTAATCTATTTCTGCCAGAACAAAAAATAGAGGGAAAAAAAGCAGATCTAAGATGCTGGTTCATAATTAAATAGACACAAGTGAGAAGCAAGGGATGCTCAGTTTTATAACAGCTCTGGATCCATGATTCAGCAGAAAGCAAACAATCACTCTTGCCAACTGACATTTTTTCACACGCTGTTTATTCTTTGACCCCATAAAAACTGTTCAAAACCCCATACTCAAGGACACTGATTTGAGCCTTGCCTTCAGTCTTCTATAAGGTGACCTTGCATTAAATGTGTTTTCTTAAAAACCAGTGGAATGGTTATTAGCTTCTGTGCCATAAGCAACACAATCTACCACCATCATTTGCCACCAGCAATAATGCATTTTTCCTAATTGTTTTCCTGGTTTCCTCTCTTGTCCCCTTCTTTACAATCGCTTCTCCATACAGCAACTGAGAGAGATCCTTTGAAAAAAGTTTTTGTCACCATTTGAATAAACGACTAAGTTCTTGTTTTTGGATTACAAAATCTGCTTCTTAGCAACCTCTTTTAGTCACTTTTCTACTAATTCAAATCTGGGCACTCTGCCTCCCCACCTCCCCAACCCCAATCTTGGTTGCTTCCTTTGTCTGGAATGCTCTTCCATTTACAGAGGTCTCTGCTCAAATACCTTTTCAAAGTGACCTTTCTATTCCTTGCTACTCTCTATTTTTTCTTCTTTTTAATTTTTTAAATATTTGTTCTTCATTAGAATATAAACTCCATGAGATCTAAAATGTTTTCTGCTATATTCCCAGTGACACACATGCTCAAAGAACACGTAATAAATGAATAAATATATAGAAGGTACCCACTAAATATCATTAAACAATTTAGATGAAATAATATTCCAGGCTTATTTTAGCACCACACCTCTCCCACTTGCCCACTTATCACTTAAAAAAAAAAAAAATCATAGACTTGTCCAACATACTAGATTGCTTTTACTTCCAAATTTAATTTCAGATTACCTGATTTAAAACCCAATAAAATACAATGCTTTTAAAGAACTACCTTATGAAAAAGTAGTGCCATCTTAAGTAACAATGGAAAATGATTTGTAGTAACTGTTTCGGGTTTTAACATCTTTTGATTGCATGATGATAATCAAGTATTTGCCACAGGTCCCAGATCATAACATCATATATTTGCCAACTTTACCAGTTATATGTTGAAATGTTAAAGACTATTCAAAAGAATATTAACTATTAAACATTAATCCACATTGAACTGAATTGACCACAACTTTCAGAAGTTAAAATTTAGGCATTACAGTATTAATAAGAGCTTTCATTTGCTCTTGGTGCTCTATGCTGGGCACCATTCTAAGTAGTTAACATTATTTCATTTCAGCAAATCTCTTGTATGGTTGGGTTTTCTTTTTCCTTTAGGTCACAATAAAGAAACTGGAACCTTGAGTGGTTGGGCAAGTAGTTTGAGCTCACATAAGAAGCAAATGAAAAAAACTGGTGAGCTCTATCTTCAAATGAAAACTGCAGTTTTTTATGCATGAGAAAATATGGTAAGAAAATCTTGCCTTCTAATAAACGTTAGTCAGAGATCCCCACCCGCAATGTAGCTCATCAGAAATGTGTATCAACAACTTCTATCAATAGTTCCTCTTACTCATTATTACTGACAGGGTCTTCAAAGTATTCTCACGCTTCCTTTCTTTTTGCCTCATTCTAAATGCGGAACAATTTAGAGCTGAAGAAAATGTAGACCAAATGCCAAAAACAAAACTCTAATGCACCTTGTTAAGGGTGCACAGCTAAACAGTTGTAAAGTCAGGAATGATGATTCTCTATGATTCTCTTCTTGCCATTCTCCCATTTGCAAAAGAATGTAGTTTCCCTATGGTAGTTAAATATTTGAAATTGCAACTTTTCACATTTCATAATGCTCACTAATTAACATTTTTACGGAATTTGAGAGTCACTATGCAATGGTGCCAGAAACTGGTACTACTTTCCCTCCCCCTCTTACACACAACTGCTTTTAACTACAACTCCCAGCACACCATGAATCTAACTTCCTAATGGGGGGGGGAGGGAATAATTATTTGGGAAGGAAGATGGCTCAAGGTAGATTCACAAATCAAGGTGGAATGAAAAAGGGAGACACGTGTGGAGGCTGCTCCTGATTCTTGGCAGCTTTAGCATTTTGGGAAAGGTAATGGCAGCCATTTATCTTGAGCCATGTCTCACGGTGGATGATATGGTATATTTTGAATTTTAGAACTTTTGGTCTGTTCCAGCTCTCTGGGACCTGCCAAACTCCTTTCTTGTGGTTCCTTCCTTGAAAGTGCCTTAAACCTGTTGTGGTGCTTTTGGACCTCAATTGATTAGCTTTGGAAAAAGTCTGTTTGGCTGAGTGTGTGAATGCATGATTTTCAAACTTCAAGTAGTAATCTGTTAATTGAAATCTTTTCTTCCTGTTATCTTTCTCTTTTGCTCTTTCCCTCTCCATACCAATTAACGATCTCTGAGCACACCAGGAGTATACTTTGCTTACTACTAAAAAAAAAATCCAAAGTCTTAAAATGCAACCCAGAAGACTGACTGTGTAGACTTGCATTATCAGAGAAAAAAAAAAAATCTTAACCTTCCTTGATTTAAAAATTCAGAAATATTTAAACAACAATTCAGGAAATTGGCCAAATTCTCATTTATTTGGTTAATTTGGCTAACTCAAACCAAGTAACAGAACTCTTGAATTCAATAACAATGACATCAAGATAAATAAATATAACTGACATATATAACTCCACAAAAAAAACTTTTTACATAAAATAAAAACAAGAAATAAAAATGCAGTACTACTTTGGGATTCTGTCATAATTTGTAGGGCTTTAGACTGCATTAGGCATTTTCAATTTATTAAGGAAAAAACTAGATGAACTTTTAAAAGGTATATAACTACTACACTATTAATATTAGCAATACGTACTTGAAACTTGTAAAGCAATGTTACATCAATGAAAACAAAAATTCTTCAGTTAAAGTAAAAGTAAGCAGATGCAGGGATGAACTGGATAGAAAATACTGATTAATTCATCAGCAAGAAAGAAGGAAAAATAAAGGAGACAAAATCAAAGAAGCTAACAAGTTTAAACTCAAAAATAAAAAAATTTCATCACAGATAAACCCAAGGTTTCTCCTATCACTCATTTCTGAATTGTTTATTCTAAGCATCTCTAATTTTTTAAATCAAGAAAGGTTAAGTCTTTCAGGGAGTAGAGGGAACAATAGGGATGGCAGCAGAGTATTAAAAGGAGATATTCAAGTCAGAATACAGTAAACAAAGCTTAAGTACTGCTGGGGGGGGGTGGTGGTGGAACTGAGGAGCTTACAATCCACAAAGGGGTATTCAAATAAGGAAAGCATCTACACAAGTATTCATAATTATAGATGATTTTTTGATCATAGGAGCCAGATTTCTCAATGGAGAAGGGAGTCACAAATAAGAAAAAGGAAGTAACTAAAATGAACTCTGTAGTATTGAACACAAGTTGCAATTATTGGTGAGATGGATAGAGAGTGATGGTGCACTAGGGAAGAAGGAACAATGAAGTGTGTGCATGCCCATGTGTACTGTTCTAGCCTTTGGGGGGGTATAGGAACAGAAACACCCCAACAGCATATCTAATGCACAAATTTCAATTTCTAATAACCACTTCTCCTCTAAACTAAGAAAGAGCTCAATTAGAGTATCTCCTTATGGAATACATCCTTTATAATTAAATTTTTCAATGAAACAATCTGAAAAATATCTCAAGCAAGTGCAAAAGACTATCACTAATGGGAAAAAAGTAATACCACCTGCCCCAAGAGACACTGGGAATACCCTCTATCACCTCTGAAGCACTCCTGCTAATATAATATGCTTCTAACAAGAGGAAATATCACCAACCCAATCTGAGGAGCACTCTACAAAGTAACTAACATGTATTGTTGAAAAACATCAATTAAAAATAAAAATGACTGCAATATTTTCATACCGAGGGAGACTTTTAAAGAGGCATGACAGTTAAATGCAGCAAATGCTCTGTACAAGATCCTGGGTCAATAAAGGCATTACTGGCACAACTAAGGAAACTGGAATGGGAGCTGGGGGCTATACAGAAATATTAGATGAATGTTAATTCCCTAATTTTGATGGTTGTCCTATAACTGCAAATTCTACCCTTTTTTTTTTATTAAGAGTTAATGTGTTATGTATAACTTGCTCTCAAGTGGTTCAGAAAAAATGAGTAATATGTAGAAGAGTTTCAAGAGGAGGAAGGATAGGTAGTGCGGGAGGGAGGAGAGAATGAGAATATATGATACAGAAGTAAATACACAGACAAGTTTAATGAAGTATAATGTACCAAATGAGACAAGCTTTAACAGACTATTTTCAAATTTGGTGGAATATCAAACATATCTGTCATATCCTTTTTTTTTTTTTGAGACTAGGTCTTGCTATTTTTGCCTGTGGAACCGCAGGCTCTCGTTGCCCGGGGTACCACAGACTCAAGCCATCCCCAGCTTCCCAAGCAGCTGGGATGACAGGCGCACGCCACCACGCCCAGCTATTTTTTTGGAACTAGGTCTCGCTATGGGCCCCAGGCGGGACTCGAACCGCGATCCCTGGCCCCGGCCGCTTCATAGGCTGAAGCTTACAAGCACGAGCCACCGTGCCCGGCCTTGTCATATTCTTTCAAAAACTTCCAACACATTGGTCAAGATGAGACAATCTGACAAATGTTTGCTCTTTAAGCCTGGTTTTGAAATATTTGTTTTTTCTATGGAAATTCTGAAAGAATGATTTGATAAACAAGAATACTTTTCCTTCTCTTCAAAACTAAAAGGGGCGTCCTTCTTACCTTCAACCCGTGATTCCAAGTACTTATCCAACTCTGAATCTTTTCTTACTGCTTCATCTGAGACCTTGGGAGCATTTGAAAAACAAACTAGTACAATACTCATGTTATCGCGACTTCCCTGTATATAAAAGAAAAAGAAAAAATTATATTTCTATAGTTTAGCAACTTTTTATTTAATTCAAAACAAAGTTAAGTGTATTTATAGTTTATTTTATCTTCCAGAAAGCAGATGTTCATTTTCATTCCAAATACCTATTTGAAGCATACCCCGAAGAAAGTCTCTAGGGATGAGTAGATATGCAATTGTTTTTACACTTTTAAGTCAATGTACCTATTCTTACCATTATAAAAACCGAGGAATGACGATATCTTCTAAACTGTTTCCCACTCAAAAGCACACATGTATTTGAGAATTAAACCTCAAATGCATTCTTCTAAGCATGTGCAATTCTTTCCCCAACTAATTTATCTGGGTTAAGCAATGCTACTGAAACTATATTGAATTTGACATAGAGAATCACTGATTCAGCAGAATAGCCAAGACACTAAACTGAACTCTAAGTAGAAAAAATAACAGTAAAGTTGCAAATTTTTCTGAGCATAGCCGTAACCAATGAAATGTTAACTGGATGGCTATTTTTAAAGAAAAGACATAAAATTGTTGCACAGAATTAGAACTAATGTTAAGGTATGTAGAAAGCAACTGATCACTAATTTAAAGACAAATTTGCTAGTCTTTTTAATCACACCCTCAAAGACACATGTTTTATATTAAAAAAGAGCATGGAATATATAGTACTATTATCATGCGATTTTAAGCAATGAAATAAAAATACTTTCATATTATTTTTCCAAAGGTCTATTACTAACTGAATTCCTTAGAACAGAATGAAATAATTCTTAAAATCATAATTTATTTTTTAATCTTTTCACCTTTCAGTTCACCACTCTAAAGAATTACGTCAATGGAGGTATCTCATTTTGATAGTTGCAACTGCCATTTAAGTTCCAAAAGTCATACTAGTTCTAGTATTTTCGATTAGGACAGAATCTATACAGACATGGATGGTATGGGTCATACTTGCCACTACTTCAGAACACAAGTGACACGGAGCCTTGAACTTCTGCCACCACCTCTCTAAAAATCTGTGTAGCAGAGCTAGAATGCAGGGGCATTCCAGTCATAAGATGCCTTTCTCAAAATGATGGCTCTTCTTAAGACTCTCATGCTTCAGAAGAAACAGTCATAAGTGTAACCAGATTCTCAATATATGGAAATAGCAAATTTTCAAATTGGCTATGACGTAGTAGGAATAGTGCATGCATACCTCTCTCCCCCTCTCCTCTGCCTCCCTCACTCCACTCACTCCACTCTCCCCCTCCTCCCCCACCCCTTCCCTTTCCACACAGCAAAAAAACAAAAGGATCAACAAATTCCACAAGATTCAGGCATTTCCACATTAGTTCACATCAGGGAAATAGTTTGTACTATGTGCAGATATTTAAGAAACAAAGATCACTTGAATACTAATTTGTTAAATCACATCAGGGAAATAGTTTGTACTATGTGCAGATATTTAAGAAACAAAGATCACTTGAATACTAGTTTGTTAAATCAATTTCATGAACAGAAGTAACATCTTTTATTTTTAGAAATCGTTTCTTTTAATCACTTTCTATTTTGACAACAGCTATGTGTTGTTTATAACAATTTCTAATCTATCTGTAATAAAATCATTGATTTTTTTAAGTCATAAAACATATATTCCACTAATTGGAAATTTAACTGAAAGGATTTCAAAGTTTAAATATCCAAGGATAGCTAAAGGAAATAATTTATATTTACACCTGAGTATTGTGATTTTAATGATATTTTTTAAAAATATTTTTTCACATAAAAATTACTTCCATGTAAAACAGTATAAATGCTATTACAGTAATTTTTATACAGCAACTATTCCCTCAATATTCTTGAAATAAATCACCCTTACATAATAGCATATATTCCCATACTTAGTAAAGTTCAGAAATAATGCAAAAAGAGAAAACAATCAAAACCCCAGTTTGGATAATTAAAACAATTAGTCATTCTTAACACTGATTTTTTAATACCTTTTTAAATTTTTAATTGTCGTAACAGAGCAGTTAACACCATAAGAAAATAAAGCACTAATAGTAATAGGTCAAAATACAAATGCCACTGCCATAAGGGTATCTAAATTTAAACTGAAAATAATTGTATACTATTAGTTTTATAGTTGAACACTGCACAGTTACAAAGATGTGTCCCAACTCAGGTCTTAACACAGCCTATAAAATAGGTTGTGAAGAGAATATATATTAAGGCCAATATAAATGAATACCTGACACATAAACCATCAATATTCCTCGTTTTTAAACTGATTTTTTTTTTTAAAAAAAAACCTGGAATTCACTATAGTCATCTCATGTATATATAGTTAAAAAAAAGAAAACCAAGCTGAAGAAATAGTCCAGATTTTCACTATTTACCCATGGAAAGATGAAGCCTACTTCAATAACATTCACTTCTCCTACCATTACTTTATTACTTGAATCTACATTTCTCCAAATAAACTTACTTCTGTTTCATTAACTATCATCAGCATGAAAATGTATTGAGTTCTATGAGCCAAGTGCTGTTGAAGCATTTGTCAAAAACATTACCCTCAAGAAGAAATTATCATCTATTTTACAGATGATCAAACTGAGGCTTTTACCCAAAATCATAATAAGTAGTATAGCACCCAGCTATCTGGTTACATGATTTGTATTTTAACATGAGAAAAGATTTTAACACTAGACATGGTTCTCAAGCAGAGCAGTTATACCAAGAAGTCCCAGGGTGGTAGAGTGTGCTCAGAGAAATATTTTAAAAGAGGAAGGAAAAAAAGCAATATTTAGTATCTGTAGACACCCTGCAACTACCATGAAGTAGTTCAGCTTCAACATTAGATAACACTATACTCTTCTCAATGACACTCCATCTTTGTTTGCTAAGTTGGGATAAAAAAACAAATCCCCATAAAAATCAAAGTAACAGAAGAAATGAGGGGGCAGTACCCAAAAGCTTGCAAGTTTTAAGATTTTGTGCAGTGTCCAGCAGGAGCACACATTTCATTAGTATGTGACTGTGGCTTTTTTTTTTTTTTTTGAGACTAGGTCTCGCTATTTTTGCCCGTGGAACCGCAGGCTCTCGTTGCCCAGGGTACCACGGACTCAAGCAATCCCCAGCCTCAGCTTCTCAGGTAGCTGGGATTACAGGCGTGTGCCACCACGCCCAGCTATTTTTTTGGAACTAGGTCTCGCTACGGGCCCCAGGTGGGACTCGAACCGCAATCCCTAGCCCCGGCCGCTTCATAGGCTGAAGCTTACAGGCACGAGCCACCGTGCCCGGCCTGGTTTTTTAAAAAGTAAAATAAAATATTTCAATGTGCACGCAGAACACGTAAGTATATGTAAAACATGTATCTCATTAAAGTCTGGATATAGCTAAATACCTATCACTAAAACAGTAATGCCATTAAGTAGTGCTGTGAAAAAATTAATGAGACACTCAGGCACTGTGAACCAAGAAAGTGTGAACATCTCTTTAATATACCATACTTTTATCATCAATTCTTTCTCCATACCTCAAAATATGCAATGACATCCTACTTGAATACTATCTTCACTTTTGCATTATTTATTACTATATTTTCTGAAAAATATATCGAAAGAAAGTCTGCTAAGCTAAAAAAAAAGGTAAGCAATTATTTTGGGGTACACAAATGTATCAATAATCTGGGAATTGATAGTACCTTTGGAAAATGAGTCATTAACTTCCCTAAATATTTATCCATCCCAGTTCTGAGAAAACAATAAGCAAACTTCCCAAACTGAATTTAGGGAAATCAAACAATAACACTTCAAACATCTTTGTATTAGTTTAAAAAAACAAAAAAAGTATTATTCTTGTAATTAGTGATGAAAGTAAAGTCTAATATTTCTCTTCAGAAAGTTTTTTTTTCTTCACCAAATCCTCTCCCCTGGACACTGTGGTAACATACATACTAAACCTGAGGCAGAAAACATGGATTTCAGTTTCAACCATCATCAAAAATGACTCTCAATGTCAAAATCCATTTCCTTACTTGAAGACCAGAAACAAAGCTTTTTATTTTGTTCAATCTCAGGTTTCTATGAGCATGAACCAAAATGATTCTAAGTTACGAAAGGCTACGCAAATACGTATTCCATGCAACCAGAAATTAGTTGCCAGTAAACACCATGAATACTAGCAATGCAATAAAATAAGAAGGTTGCTCTCTCAGATAGATACCCTTCTTCCCCTAGTACTAAATACCTGGATAGGGTAATTATCTGAATTCACTGAATACTTACAGCTTCTACTGTTAAGTGGCAATCCCCCAAAATGATTATTAACAATAACTGTTCTAGCTACCTTTAAAGTTGTTGTGAAAATTAAATGAGTTAAAATATGAAATGCTTAAAACAGTTTTCAACTCACAGAATCAATTAATTTGCTAATACTATTTTAATTATGATCATCACAATCTTCCAAGATTTCATGAATCAACACGAACATATAAAACATATACTATATACACAAGTGTTCGAAAATCATTAAGGAATGAGGGTTAGAATTATTAGAAAATATTAAAGTTTCATTTGAATCTATTGTCAGGAAAGTGTTACTTAACTGGATATTATTCTATTTATCTTGCCTCCTAAAACCACTAACATCTAAGTAGTAATTGCTAAGTACTGATGAGCTAAACACTTGTGTATCATAGATTTAAAATATATAATCAAGGCCGGGCACGGTGGCTCGTGCCTGTAAGCTTCAGCCTATGAAGCGGCCGAGGCTAGGGATCGTGGTTTGAGTCCCGCTCGGGGCAACACAGCGAGACCTAGTCCCAAAAAATAAAAAATAGCTGGGTGAGGTGGCGCGCACCTGTAATCCCAGCTACCTGGGAAGCTGAGGCTGGGGATTGCTTGAGTCTGTGGTACCCCGGGCAACGGGAGCCTGCGGTTCCACAGGCAAAAATAGCAAGACTTAGTCTCAAAATAAATAAATAAATAAATTAATTAAATTAAATATATAATCAATCTTTCAGAGTACTTTAAAAAAACTTTTATATTCTATTTTAACGATATTGTTTTATAATATTGCTACCTTTGGCTTGTATAGTACATTTGAAAGTAAAACAACATGTTTATGGAGTTAGAAAAACAGGAATGAAGATGTTTATCAAATTCTCTAATATTCAGGGGCTCAAAAAAACTCTTTAAGTCTGTTACGTTACAGAAGCTACTAAGCTGCTCCAAATTAATTTCAATTTTAACACAGCCTCATTCAAAGTAACAAACGACAGCCAACATCCACTAAAATTGAATAAATCATGAGCTCTAATCCCTTGTCCTGGTTTCTATCATTTATCATTTCTGAGACTTTAGTCTTCTTGGACTCTTGATACCATTACCAGGAACATTAATCACTTTAAACTAACTTCAGCTAGCAAGTGAAGATATGCCACCAGTCATTTAAAACCCATTTAGGAGGGTGGGGTCAAAATTCCAGAAAACTTATTTTTAATGGGAAGGAGAATACTTTGTCTCCACTATACTAATTTGTTCTCTTTAAATTACAGGCTTAAGAGACTTTTTACTATTTCCTCAAAATTAGATGTCATCAATTCCACAGAATACTATACAATCACGAACAAAATTAGACCAATAAATTATAGATACAGAGTTCTAAATATATCACTGACTGTAAAAAAGTAGATTGTAGACTAACAAAGATAATGATTTCATTTTTGTAAAAATATACTTAAGTAGGAAAAAAAAATGGAAAAATATACACCACAACAATGAAAAAGCTAATTTGGGGGCAAAAATTCTGAATGCTTATATATTCCGTATTATCAGAATTTTTTCAGTAACAGCATATACTTGTTTTTATAATAGGGAAAATGTTATTTTCATTTGCTAATCAAGCAAAAGACAAGCTATAGGTCAGAAGCACTCATTTAGAGTCCACAGAAAACACATTTCAGAGCCACTTACAAGTCAATCACTGACAATATTACTTCTGCATTTAAATCATCTAGAGAAGTCAAAGGATGGTGTTTAAAAAAAAAATTAGAAGAACTAGAGGTACTATCATTAAGAACCTCTGAGGAAAAAAAAAACAAAAAACTTCCAACTGGACTTTCCAGTCCTTAACATTTTGCTTTCCACAGCTGTATCCTCCCTTTTTTTTTTAAAAAAAAAAAAAAAAGAGACACACCACAGGGCATGTGGTGCGCACCTGTAATCCCAGCAACCTGGGAGGCTGAGGCTAGGAATCACTTGAGTCCACAGGCTCGAGACAACCCCAGGCAACAGAGCAAGATCTAGTCTCTTGAAGGAAAAAAAAAAAAGAGAAGAGACACTTGACCAAAACCTTAGCATTTCTACAGATGTAGGAATACTCTCTAAGAAATTTTTTGGATATGCCTTTATCTAGATAGAGTATGTCAAGTCAAAAATTTTTATTTCATATAATCAAAGGTTAGTTTTGTCTTCATAGTTTTCAACTACAGAACATGTACATTCCTAAATCAAAATTTAACTGATTTCTATATAAATGCCATAAAATGTAAATAAAAGAAAGAAAAACTTGAACCTGTGTTCAGTAAAGACACCCAAGAAATGGTTCTTTCTTTTCCATTGCTCTCAAATTTTTCACTATTATTAAATCAAGTTAAGATTCATAGGCTATTACAGAGCCAAATTCAACTTTAATGTTGCAGAGGAATTTGTCACAGGACACATATTAGCCTATATATTTTTAATCAGTGATGACAAAAAATGAATTCTACATGAAAAGAATTTTGATATCATCTACAAAAGTTATTATCCATCATGCTATATATTGTTTAGTCATGCATAAATGCCTTTAAGAGTGTACTGCTAGGAAAGAAGTTCTTTTTTTAGATAATAAGAACTATATCACTCAATTCTTTTACTTCAGTTTTTGTCTTGCTGCTCACAATTACAAACATTAATTAGCACAGGTTTCTCTTTTGTATATCTAGTACAGAATTATACCATATGCATATTTTATAAAGTTGCTTCAAAGTAAGTTAAGAAAGCTTTTGCCAACACTGAAAATTTGAATCAAAACTCACAATTCTATATAGTTGCTAGGGCCACAGCAACAAGCTAGAACATATTTATATGTCATCTAATGCTTTTAAAACTATCAAACTTAATTTTCAAACTAGAAGGTAAATATGTATGACAAAAAAATAGTTTCCTATCTGAAAAAGAAAATTTTAGAGTATCAATGAAAACATTAAAAATTAATTTTACTTACCAAGCTTTTCAAAATGAATAGGATACTTTAATTATAACAAAAAGACTTACACATACCTTATGTAAACAAGTGTCCACTACCCAATTGCACACATTTTCCAGGTCATCAGATACCTCAAGCCTAGATTTAACAAATTCACAGAGTTCCTCATTACTCATAACATCCCAGATCCCATCACATGCCAAGATGATAAATTCATCCTCTTCTGCTCTTAAAATTTCATAAACCTCAGGCTCTGGAGAAACAAGTTGTTCTGTTGGGCCCTTGCCATCAACACACTTGTAATCATAGTCCCCCAGAGCACGAGACACTGCTAATGAACCATTAACACGTTGTATCATTACGCTGCCGCCTGCATTTTGGATTCGTTCCTTTTCCCTTGGATTGCAAGGTTTGTGATCTTGGGTAGAAAAGCAGACTTGTCCATTCCTATACAGAACAGCACGTGAATCACCACAGTTGATAAAGTAAATATGCTTAGGTGAAATCATAACTCCCACTGCAGTTGAACCGCTTCTGTCCATTCCATTTCTGAGGTCTGAAAAGTTACGCATGTACTCATCAATTTTCAAAAAGCCAGTTCTGATACCATTCTTGACATTTTCCACTGAAGGCTCAAGCGCAGATCCTGATTTTCCAGCTGCCCTGAAGTCTTCATTATTAGTGATGTGTTCTAATAAATGAGTTGAACAGTAATTTGCTACACGGGATCCAGCATGCCCATCATAAACTGCAAAAAATGACCAGTCTTCCAAGCCTTGAGGAATACCTACAACAGCCGTGTGAGCATCTTCCATTTCCACTCTCCATCCCTGCATGCTGCTTAAGCCATAACGTAAACCATTCCCAGCACCATGAGCATTATGTTTCTCAGTTTTGGGTTTATCCAAAAATGCACCCATGTTTATTAATGAATCTGAAAGAAAAAAAAATTGTAGATGTTAATGTTTACACTTAATGATTAATCCACAATATTCCATCTATCTTCTATAGTAACTTCTACCTCAAGTATATTTTTAGTATTATCTAAATTTACTAGGGAAAAAAAAAATCCCAAAAACTTCCCCCAACAGTCTTAGAAAATAATGTTTTCTCAGTCCTAGCATACAAGAATAAACAAACCAAGTAGTAAGATCCAGATCTTCTCAGTATTTTTTTTTCAAAGCCTCTTTGTGATTCATGTAGGAAAGTTAAGAACCACTATTTTAAGAGAAAGAAAAACCAAGAAATAAACTTATTATTGAGATTTCATTTCAACTTCAAAGTTTAAGGTGCAATACATAAAACTGGACAATATTTAGAATGATTAACAGCTTACTTAATATATAAAAGCAGAAAAGTATGCTAATAAATCTTTTAAAAGCTACCAAAAGTCACTGTATAGTCAGCAACTATCCTCAATTGAAGACAGTCCCCACACCCAAGTAAAATTTAAAATCTCTACAGACATTTGATTTTATCAAGGTTTTTATTGGATATCATATTGAAACCTTTCCTTGAATTGACTGAAATCCATTACTTAGGTTCTGTTAAAAATAAATACAACTCAAACAAGTTGTTAAAAGAACCTAACATTGCTGAGTTCTATCCCACCTCCACAGTACATGCCACATTTTGCAGGTCATCACACCTCAAGTCTAGATTTAACAAATTCAGAGTTCCTCATTACTCATAACATTTCAGATCCTAAGATCTGAAATAATTCATCCTCTTCTGCACTCAATATTTCATAAACCCCAGGCTCTTGAGAAATAAGTTGATCAAAAAGTAGATACCATGGTACCATCCTCACTCCCAAAGATTTTTTCTTTCAGCAGAGCTCGGATGGGGTCTTCAAAAAAGTAGGCTGGGCAACTTAATGAATCATGCTTGAGAGATTCTCAACTCAATAAATTTTATTAGATTAAGATATCTCTAGAGATATCCTCTTTGGCTATGACCAATAACTAATTTTATAATTAACCTTTATGTTCACATTTGTAAAAATCCAATGAAGCACCCAATATAAATGCATACACTGCTTATAAATTACATAAATTTACATTTCTAACCTTTTACAAAGTATATGTAACGGTACTAATATATCACATAGAGATTTATATTAAAGGAAATTTTGAAAGGACAAGATTTTAAGAATACATAAAAATTATTTTTCTTTCAATAAGCATAAAATATTTTGTACGGAATATTATGAATCAACACATGCCTTTTCAATACTTTGAGGTACAATCTGAAAGTTTAAAGTACATTTTAGATTATTGTTTTTAATGGCTATTTCACCTGAAAAAAGACAACTTATAAAGATACCTAAATACAAAAGAAACTGAATTGTCAACTGTATTTATCAAGTCCCTTTGAATTCCATCTACCAATTATGAGAAGTACGTTGCTGTTTCTACCACCCTGCTGTTTTAGTGAAGGTGCCACTCTTACAAACATGAACACACATAAGTTCAAAATGTGTAAGAATACCTCACTCAGATTTTTAAAAGTAGTTTAGAAATTTCTACCTCCATTTTGCTTTTAATAGAACAGAAAAAAGGAGGGAAAGAAAGGTCTTCAATAGTCTGCAGAGGACCTTAAGAAAGGATGGGAGCTTGAAGACCAATTTGGAAACCTCCCAAAACAAAGGAATACTTTTCTAGAGTGACTCTGGGCAGCTAGATACTATGAAGGTTACACCAAGTACAGCCTTGCTCTCCTAGTGAAGCCTGGCTTTCTCTACCTTCCGTCTGTTTCTTCTCTAGGAATTTCTTGCTCAAGACTCAAAGTCCAGAGACTGAGAATATGACTGAGGTTAGGTATCTAGCACATCTATCACTAACTGCTTTGGGGACTACAGTCTTTCATAAATTTGTATTTTTTAAATTCTAAATTGGTCTCATTTTAAAAATAGGATTGTCTCATAATTTCTTAAAATTTTTAAGAACTCATACAATATAGGCATAACTGCCAAAGAGTAATAAAATGAACATCCATGTACACACTGCACCATTTAAGAACTAGAACATTATCAAGATCACTGAAGTCTCCTTTTTTAGCCTCTGTCCAAGTTTTACCCCTCTCCTCTCTAGAGGGTATTATCCTGAATCAATAATTAGAATTCCTTACCATAACCAAATTGTGCATGCTGTTAATTTTATATTTGAAACTATACACTAGTGTATAGCATAACATGTTATTACTCCAGTGTTGTATGCTTTTCCCATTAACATTATGATCTTTGGGCTGGGCACAGTGGCTCGTGCCTGTAAGCTTCAGCCTATGAAGCGGCCGGGGCTAGGGAGATCACGGTTCGAGTCCCGCCTGGGGCCCATAGCGAGACCTAGTTCCAAAAATAAAAAAATGGCTGGGCGTGGTGGCGCGCACCTATAATCCCAGCTACCTGGGAAGCTAAGGTTGGGAACTGCTTGAGTCTGTGGTACCCCGGGCAACATGAGCCTGCAGTTCCATGGCCAAAAATAGTGAGACCTAGTCTCAAAAAAACAAAACAAAACAACATTATGAAGTTTGTTCACACTGATACAGAGAACTGCAATGCATTCACCTGTATGCATTCCATTGTATGCTAATACCACAATCTAGTCCACTACCAATGGATGGGTTCTCATTTTTTAAATTATAAACAATGTTTTAAACAATTCTGGAACACATGTATGACCTTTCCTAGAACATATACTCAAGTTTCCAAGTGCAAATTCCCAACTATACAAATTTAACAAATATAGATCTTTTTCCCAACAAAATTACAGAACAGCTTCAAACATTTATTTCTAAAATGCTCTTTTGTTAACACAACAGCAGATCCTCAACATCATTTATTCAGCACTATCTCATCATAGCATTGATAAAAACCAATCCCAGCCAACGCTGAACAAAACATGTTATTTGAGGACATACTTTCCAATTAAACCTCATTTAGTTTAAATTGCCGTTTCCAAGAACCTACTGAAGACATTAAATGAAGACTTACTAACTTCATAATTACATAGTAAGTAGCATTTACCTTGAATGGGAAGATTGAAGTGTGTATCTCTATTTATCCAAAAATATCTGCATACTGCTGAGAAACTAGGAACTAGAATTATTTTAATTCCATAAGATAAATTCCATAATTATTTTAAATTCAAAAGCGAACTTCACTATGAGATAATCAGCAAGTTTCTAAACTTTTATTTGCTTACGTCATTATAAATAAAAATGTACTTTATTGGTCACTTTTTATGTCTTATAAGCACTGTAAGTAACTCACTATATTTTTTAAATTTCAGGTCTTTTACAAAATTAACTACATTAATGATAACCTAAAAGCTCTTTGTCAACCCTTGATATCAATTTCTTTGTTGCAGTAATGGACTTAAGGATGAAGTGAACAATTTTTACCGTGACTGATTTTTCTTCCAAAAAACATTTTACTAAAGCCATTTATTGTTGAAAATACGTACTTCTAGCATCTCTTTGCTTTTACTTACTCCCCTCCCAAAGTCTTTATTACCAAAAACCAACTTAGCAAATACTAAGAGGAATATGGTATTTTTCAAATAACTGGAAACTTTAGGAAAGAATTGGAAACTTCCAATCAAGAAACTGGAATATAGAGTGACAGAAATACTCTTTATTATATACCATCTTACATTTTATACCCTTTCAATCTTAAACCATATAAACATAACAATAAAATTACTATAAATTTAACATTCCTTGAATGTTATTTTAACTGGGAAGTATCTTAAGAATAAACCCTTTCTTTACAATCAAAAACTAACCTATAAAAATTCAAATTTGTTATAAATATTAATATTCCAATATGCAAAGCTACTTTTCTGCAAACAAATCAAAGAAGTAACTCACGGTGACATAGTGAGTGAACCATCAAGAATCAGCTGATATATAGCCTGTCCATTTTAATATATCACTATTTCCTTGAAGAAGTAATCCACAGGAGAATTCAACTATTTACAAAAATAATAAAATGCATAAATCCTACAGTAGTGCAAGACTGAGAACTGTCATAAAAAGTCTGCATCAAACTATGATAAAGTACATCATAAATTCATGAAGAGATAAATCATATAACAGGAAAATCCCTTTCTAGGAAGAATTTAGAAAATGAAAATATTCAGTGCTGCTTTGTTGTAATTAAAGTATCAAAGTAAAGTAAAGTATCAAATTCTGCCTGAAATTTCTACTTTTGTACCAAACCAGTAAAAACAATTCTCATGGTACAATTTGTAATTTTATAGAAATATGGTCAACTGATACTTTCATAGACATGAATATTAAAGTTGTACTGTGATGCATGTGAGCAAAAACCTATACTTAGAACCAGTCTTGCAATACAGTCTAAGACACTGCTATGTAAACACACACTCAAAAAGACCTAATACAAATACAATATTAATGCAAATTTCAGCTAGCAACACAGTTACTGGAAAATACAGAGCAATTTTTCCACAATTACAATGACAGAAATGCAAACTTCTTCAGATACCCCTAAGGAAAATAGGGGGAAAAAAAGTTGCAAAGGTAGAATTATATCTTATATAAGGGTTAGTGTGTAAAGTCAGCTTATGCATAACGTAAGACCCAAAATTACTTATAAAAACCTGAAAAATAACAAAAGCTAACATTTGTATGACCCAGGACTTGGGCCTATCATGTCACCTGATACCAATCAACTCATTTAATCTACACAGCTCCAAAGTTCATTCTTTCAGCTACCAACAACAAATAATATATTAAATATTAAAAGCCACACTAGTTTTCCACTCCAGAAATGAATTTCCATTTTCTCACATGGACAAAAAGATGTCAGTATCTTGACAGTTTTTCTCTCGATCAGACTACTTCATTAGCAAGTCTTTTCAATTTTACCTCCAAATACATGAAAACCAAATCTACTTTTCTCCATCTGTAGTTGTACCATCCAGTTCAAGTCATAATCATTTTCTTGCCTAGGATACTACAATAACCTAGTGACCTGCTTCCACTTTTGCCTCCCTGTATTTCACTCCCCCGAGTGATCTGTCTTACATATGACAGAATCATGTCACTCAACTTCCCAAATTATTTAGAAGAAACCCAAAGTTTTTATTACTACCCAATATAATCTTGGCTTCTGTTCAACTTCATTCTTGTAACACTCACCCTTACTTATTGCTCCCCAGTTAGTGGCCTTTTCGATTATCCATATACCAAGCTTGCTCCTTATCCTAGACTTTTCTCTATTGTTTTCTCTTCTTACCACCAGTACATTTCATTCAGATCTACTTAACTGTCAACTCAGACAGACCTTTCCTAACTAACCAATCTAAAATATTCTCCAAAGACCATTACAGTTCATTTTCCTGTTTTATTTTACTCCATATATGGTGAAATTGTTTGTTTTTGAGACTAGGTCTCACTATTTTTGCCCGTGGAACCGCAGGTTTACATTGCCCAGGGTACCATGAACTCAAGCAATCCCCAGCCTCAGCTTCCCAGGTAGCTGGGATTACAGGTATGTGCCACCACACTCAGCTATGTTTTTTTGGAACTAGGCCTTGCTATGTTGCCCCGAGCGGGACTCAAACCACAATCCCCAGTCCCAGTTGTAACTCCATAGGCTGTCGCTTACAGGCACAATGCCACCATGCCTGGCTCTGAAATTGTTTTTGATTAAATTATTATATTTTTTTAAATTCCAGGCAGAAAGTTTCACAAGGAAAAAAAAAAAATTAGCTGTCTTGTTGTCTGTCAAAATCACTGAAACTACACATGGCACATCTGCAAGCATCCCATAAGTATTTTTCAAAATAATCAATGAATGAGAAAGTGAATACTAAATGAAACAGTTGGCTTGCACTAAACAATCTGCACTCAATAATACTCTCATTATGCCAGGTCTACTTTAACTGAAAATGGCTGAACCATTGTTTCTGACTCAAGTTCATTAAGGATAGAAAATAGAAACACAAATAGTCTAGGTATAGTATAAGGTCAGCATACAGACCTACCAACCATAGAAAACAAAGTGTTCAGTTCTAAGAGACCCATTTTAAGAGGAACATAAACAAAACTGAAATATATCCTAAGAATGAGATGAGCATACAGCTCAGAAAACATATCACATAAAGAACATCTGAGGAAATTGGCATTGTGCAGACCAGAAGATGCTGTGATTAAGTATTAAACTTAATACACAGGTTTAAGTCCTAACTGATAGTGAATAAAGAATCCTATTATTTAAGTAAGGGCTTATTCATTTATTCTAAATCTAGGATCAGTGGGTGTCAGGGGTTTAAGAAATACTATTATTTCTAGCTTTACACATGCTGAAAATTTTCCATGACAAGAATTCTTTTAAAAACCAATTTAATGCTATTTCCATAAGTACTACTACAAAAAGGACTATTTCTTTATGAGCAACTACATATGGACAATTTTGATCTTAATAAAACTTAAGCTGGAAAATACAGAGAAAAAAACTACCTAAACAGTTTTACTCTCCCGTTATTCCTTCATAATTAGAGATGCTTCATAATTACTACCTGCACTTTTACCAGCCCTACAGTCAAAGATAAGACTTCAACTATCTCAAAAGCATGACAGGATAGACTGGATTGAGAAATGGTCAGAAAGCAAGCCTCTTCAGGAACAACCAGGATGAATAATCTGATGAATAATGCTCCGCTCAATCCTCATTATTTCAATTAGCTTTTGCTCCAGAGGCTCAATATAGCAAGTAATTATAATATGCTTTTATCTAATTTGAGGCATCAAGGAAAAAGCAGATACTCCCATAGTGTTCCTTCTGTGGCAGGCATTACTTCAAAGGCTTTGCAACATTAACTTATCTAAATTCTACCCTTTACAAAACAAGTATCAAAGAAAGTTTTAACCAAAAATCTTTAGACAAAGCAAATCATAAAATTTCAACAAAGGACATTCAGATATTGCAAAATTCCCCTTTTCCTTCCCATAGTTGGCATGCTATTTCTTAGAGGGGCACATAGACATTGGCAAGCCTTGCTTACTAGGGCAATCTGTCAAGTCCATCTGCTTATTAAAAGGACGAGCGGCAGAAGGGATGTCTCAGGTAAAAGGAAGATATTTCCTAAGGATTTCTGAAGATTAGTGTGTTGTTCTTTTGACTTAAAAAGTCTTAACGTCAGACCAAGCACGGTTGGCTCGTGCCTGTAAGCTTCAGCCTATAAAGCGGCTGGGGCTAGGGATTATGGTTCGAGTGCCGCCTAGGGCCCATAGCAAGACCTAGTTCCAAAAATAAAAAAATAGCTGGGCGTGGTGGTGCGTGCTTGTAATCCCAGCTACCTGGGAAGCTGAGGCTGGGGATTGCTTGAGTCTGTGGTACCCCGGGCAATGAGAGCCTGCAGTTCCATGGGCAAAAATAGCGAGACCTAGTCTCAAAAGAAAAAAAGTCTTAACATCAGTAGCAGTGATAACAATGTTTACTTTAATTGTATGAGTTCCATACGCCAGGCTTTGTACTGAGATAAACATGTACTGCATCATTTTAGTCTAATAATAATTTAGTAAAGTTAGTATTATTAGTATTGCTATTTTACAACTGAGATGAATGAGATACCAAGAGTGCCCAAATCACACAAGTTAAGTGGTAGCTAGGATTCAGATCAAAGCAGGCTGACCTGCTTCCATTCTTTAACTCTAGGCTTACATGACCAATGCAATTAAAAAAAAAAAATTTAAATCAAAAATAATAATATAAATGTTTGGGTACTAAAAGTAAAAGTGTGTGTGTGTGTTTACAATAATGCGGTACAATACTCAAATAGGATTCTGACATACAAAAGGCACTGACTCAGTAACACTATCACTGAGAAGTTAGCTTAAATAAATAACCCAAATTATACATTTGTGTATAATGTGTATAAGCAAATTTGTTTATAACCAAATATATATTATTTGAAAAGATTAAAAATACTCACAAAATCACATATTCAAAAGAAATCTGTAACAAAACTAGAGTCATATATCTGGACATATATTTTTATAATAAAATATCCAGATAAATAACAACATATTTGGATAGTTATATATATTTCATCACAATAACAGAGAAAAAGAGAAAAACCTTTGTATACAATAATAATGATGTTCCTAACAGTGTTATTTATAATGAAAATAAATATAATTTGCATTTCCAAGAGAGGAATGGAACAAACCCAAATATACAGTGGTTCTCAATGAGGATAGATTTTTGGACCCCAGAAGACTTGACAATGCCTAGAGAAATTTTTGATTACCACCACTGGTATGGGTGGCAGTACTATTGACTTCTAGTCAGTAGTAGAAACTAGGAAGACTAAAACGTTCTGCAGAATACAAGAAACCAAATAGCACAACACAAAACACACAAGCAAAAGCTACAGATAATATAAGGAGAAAGAACCAAGAGTAAAGTGACAGTGGAATTAATTCACTACTCTTGGTCTACTTTTTTAAATTGACACACCTGAAACAATCTAAGAAAACAAATCAGTAATAATACTGAATGACAACTCAACTGAATTTTAAGTATAAAATAAATATAATGTCTCCATCTATTTTTAAAAATGACTGAATAAATGGGAAACAAACATTTCCATAGAGAAGTTTTCTAAATCTATATAAATACTCCACCCTCAAACAGGTGGACCATATTAACGTCCCACCTATTAAGCGTAAATGAAACATACTGATTTCCTTTTCAAAAAGCATAAAATAACAAGGAAGAAAAACAGTAATTTTTTAAAAGAAACTTGACAAACATCTCAGTCAAGTGGTGAAGGTCAACATTAACAGCTGTAAATTATGTCCATAGTATGTACTCCTGATATAATGTAATGGAAATAGCACTTTATTTCTTTAGTCTTCTTTCCATAGATCCATAAACTCAGTCTAAATGATGAATAAAACATTAGACAGATCCTAACAGATACATTTTACAAAATCCCTGACCAGTACACCTCAAAACTTTCAAGGTCATAAGAATTAAGGGATGTCTGAAACTGTTACAGTCAAGTGATGTCTAAGGAGACATGAAGATGCTGTTCTAAATGAAATCATAGCAAAGACATTAGGTTAATATTAAGGAAGTTTGTTTGAATTATGGGTTTTCATTATAATAATATTTCACTATTGGCTAACTGAATATAAGGGCTCAACTGGGCAGTTCCCACATGGAGTTCCTCATATTATCACACACAGACATTGGCCCGAAAGCTAATTTACCAATGGCAATTAGGACTGTCCCCAGCAGCACTAACGTGTGGTGTCTCCAGCTGGACTATCATGGTATAGTTAAATTCTTATATAGCACCTGGCTCTCTCCAGAGATATGCCCCAATGGGACAGAGTAGAAAACAATATAGCCTTCTCTGACCTAGCTTCCAAAGCCACATGTCACCAGTTCTGCATTTGTTGATTACAGCAAGTCACTAAGACCAACTCAGATTTAAGGGGAAGAGACACAAACACCTCTTACAAGGGCAGATTAAAAAAGATTTGCATGCATTAAGACTACCCCACATGGCAAAGGACCAGAGGTCTACTTTGAACAGACTGAACTACAAATTCTGGATATACTGAGGGCCACAGTAAGAACACTTACTGAATGCCGGGCACGGTGGCTCATGCCTGTAAGCTTCAGCCTATGAAGCGGCCAGGGCTAGGGATTGCGGTTTGAGTCCCGCCTGGGGCCCGTAGTGAGACCTAGTTCCAAAAAAGTAGCTGGACGTGGTGGTGCGCGCCTGTAATCTCAGCTACCTGGAAAGCTGAGGCTGGGGATTGCTTGAGTCTGTGGTACCCCGGGCAACGAGAGCCTGCGGTTCCACAGGCAAAATAGAGAGACCTAGTCTCAAAAAACAAAAAAGAAAAAAAAGAACACTTACTGAAAACCAGAGAGTAAGACATAAATTTGCATAATAAACACTAAAAATCTGTCTTCTTTCCCAACTCTATTTCCAGAAATTTTCCCAGGCAGGCAACAGTTCAACTGCTCTCTAAGGAAATTCAGTATCCCCACATAGGTACTTACAGATTACCTACTCGCTGGAACACTTCACAAAATGGTCTAACAGGTTACCCTACAGTGAAGCCTACACCAAGTGACAGTTCTGTATCCATTTACACATATTCCAAACAAACTTTAGAGCAGAATTCTCTGCACTCACTTTCTACCCACCCCCACAAAACAAATCAAGATATTCAAAAGAGAAACGAATAGAGCTAAGGAAGTTTTAGGATGAGTCCATGGTAATATCCAGCTAAATTCATCAAGTGATTCAGAAATATTTCCTAGAATTAAATATACATGTCAAGATTGAAAGTGCCTAGGCAAAAACTGATGAAAGTAGAATCACATGGGAGAAAAAAAAAAGTAAATGAAATTTCAGAAATACTGATAAGATAAAAACTCTAAAAATTCCCAGAGAGGGGAAAACAACCTTGCAGCATGTTTAAGCTAATGGACAGAGAATCAGAAAAGCATCTGAATCTCATAGTAACATCTGATAAAGATGCACACAACTTGTAAAATTGTTGTGTTACAGAATAACTGTAGACAAGCTAGGCAAATTCTCCTCTCTACAAATGGAAAAGCACACCATCCTATTGATGCAATTTAACAGTCTACAGAAGTCAAAAACATAGGTTACATCTACATTTATCACTGGAATAAATCTTTTTTAAAAAGTAGCTAAAATAGGATACACAGTGATACTGTCTATATAAAACAATAGATACATAAGCATATAATGAAGGTATTAAAAAACATACTTAGGCTTATAAAAACTAGATTAGCTAGACCAACTTGACAGTAGCTATTACATAGGAGACAGAGACAGAGATGGAGTAGTTAGATTTAGGAACATTCCTTTCTTTCTGAGAGCAGTTTGAAGCAAACAGGTAAATGTTAATATCCATTAAATCTTGATGGTAAGCACATGGTTCCTTATGTTAAGAATCTGTTAAGAGGGCCAGGCATGGTGGCACATTCCTGTAGGTGGCAGCCTAGGAAGCCACGGCTGGGGCTAGGGATCACGGTTCTAGTCTCGCGGGGGGCACGTAGCAAGACCTAGTCCCCAAAAAATAGCTGGGCATGGTGGCACGCACCTGTAATCCCAGCTACCTGGGAAGCCGAGGCTGGGGATTGCGTTGAGTCTGTGGTACCCTGGGCAACATGAGCCTGCAGTTACACGCGCAAAAATAGTGAGACCTAGTCTCAAAAAAAAAAAAAGAATCTGATTTGGTAAAATTTCATTTCCACAGTCATTTTGCACCAATTTCTCTTACTAGTAAATGGTCATTAACACCAATTTCCTTTACAAATATTACAGTAAAATTTAGTCAACCCAAAAATATGGGTACTTGCTCTGTTTAATTTATGGAGTGTGAAAATACTACGTAAACACATATGTAGAACAGAAACTGTTTAGCCAAAATAAATGTCACTTCTGTTTTAACAGATGCCTGGTCTAACACTTATAAATAAAAGATCAACTCATTAAAATTTATCTGCCTACTAAATTGTGAGAGTTCTTTAAAATTATTTTTAAAAAGAAATGGAAAAAAAGCTTTAAAATGGGAACAAAAACTATAAGCTTCAAAAGTGTTACAGGAAAACAACAAGGTGAGATACTTTCTCAAATTCAAACTATTTCAATCTCGTACAATATTATCAAATAACAAATATCTCATGGTAGTTTAACCTTTAGTGAATTGTCTTTTGTAATGAAAATAATCATTCATATTGATATATTAATCTCTCTGTAAGGGATTTTCTACTTCAAGACACATGGAACAAGAAGCTATGAAGATTTAAACATATGTCACTATACTCAGCATTCCCCCAACCAAAAAAACAACAAAACACACTCAGTGACTATTTTTTGAAAGTATATAAAAAGTCATAAACACAAATCATAAATAAATCAAAGCAATCTCCCAGAATGTATAAAACATGTATAATACATAAGAAAGAAAGGGGGAAACATCACAGAACATACAGAGAGCAACAACAGACCAAATATTCCAGGAATAGAGATGAAGAAGGTTAATTATGAAATAAATACAAAAAAAAAATTTCTCTGAGCTGAGGAAAAACACACAGAGACTCAAAGCCCACTCTTTGGAGAAGAGGAGGAGGAGGACAAAGACTCATTTTTACACATCATGAACTTTCAGATCACCAACAATAAAATAGTATCACTTAAACGATTTGGGGATGATATGGTGGCTCCTCAAAAAATAAAAAAATATACACCTATATGATCCAGCCATTCCACTTCTGGGTACATCTCCAAAATACATACTTCCTTTGAAAGCAGAGTCTCAAAAAAATTTTTTTTTGCACACCCAAGTTCATAACAGCATTATTAACAACAGTCAAGAGACAGAAGCAACCCAAGTAAGCAAATAAACAAAATGTGGTATATACATTGATGAATTCTTTTTCAGCCTTATAAAGGAAATTCTGTGGCATGTTACAACATGGATGAACCCAGAGAATGCTATGCTAAATAAAATTAGTCACAAAAATATAAAATATTGTATGAGTATGAGATGACTAGAATAGTCAAATTCTTAGAGAAGGAAAGTGAAATGAAGGTTGCAGAACAGTGGGAGGGAAAAGGGAAGTTTAATGAACAGTTTTCATTTTAAAAAGACCACTGTATAGACGACATCAGAAATCTAAAACAAAACAAATTTAAATAAAATACATATGCTGATAATAAATAGTATTACTGCATTTTTAATAGAAGTGAAAGTGGGTAGGGGGTAGCACACCCTATCAGAAGTACTGCTATGTTATGTTCAAACTGGCCAAAAGACTAAAACTTTGTAACTCAACAGCAGGGGAAAATAGAGCAGCAACAGCATAAGTTGATTAATTTCATGCTGTAGTTTTTAGTACTAGGTCCAAGGCAAGCACCCTAAACTTTATAAACATAAACACCTTGAGGTCAACATCACATGCAATTCTAAGATGACCAGATTTGCAAATCTCAGGTCAGCAAAATGATGGCTGGAGGGACAGTGAGTGGAAGGGGATCTTCATCAGGTCTGCAAAATCTCAGCTATTATCTCTTAAAATAAAGCATTTTCTCAATGCAATTACCTGCAGTTAAAAACAAGGACACTGTGCCAAACTGTTTGGATTTCATGTGATCTCTTACAAGTGAAATGGTCTCAGCCAAGTTACCTAACCTTTCTAGTGCCTTGGTGGTTATAAAATGCAAAGACCACCATCAAACCCCTCAGAAAGCCATTGGGAGAATTTAAAAATCTAATAGACATTAAAGGCTTAGAACAATGTCTTTTTTTAAATTTTAACCAAGAGTATTAAAGGTCGTAAGGTTACTCAGAAATCTAGGCAACAATTCAATGCCAGCCTGTTGCTGCAATACCTAGACCAATGGCTCTTACTAGCACAGCATGTTACTAAAATTAATGGTAGTAATAAAATCCTTATCAGCTCATGCTCAAAATGATGCTTGAAAATCATATAGCACTAATACCAATTCAGAGACTTAAATAGCATATTTATTCCACATATATCTGAATCAAATTCTAAAGAATAGTCTTGACCATTTGACTGAGAACACCTTTCTACCTCAGAAACAGAGCTCCTTTTTTTCAATTCTTAATGCTTTTCTTCTTCCAAATCCATTCTAGTGAATTATACTTAGTGGCATTTGCTTAAGATTTTTGAAATAAAAGGTATGTTAAGTTTAAAAGAGCTTGAATAATCTTTAAATTATTAAATATATTAATACACTTTTAACAGGGCTAATTACGATCATTGAATAAGAGGGTACTGACCATACCCAGCTCTGGTAAAGAGATGTTACTGATGAGAATATGTTGCAAAGTTTTAATAATGCCCCAAAAAACTGAAAAACAAAGTGCACACCAGATATTATGAATAAAATCATTCAGTAAACAGATTTTGTGAAATTAATTTATGGCAAGTGAAATACAAGTATGAGAATAATTTAATTTTCTTTTTCTAACTCAAAAGTATTGCTAGAAATTTCAAATTCAGGATAACATTACTTCTATTTCCTAGCAACTCCTTCAATAAGGAAAAGATAGGTCACAACACTGAAGCTGTGTTTACAGTGGCATTTCGCTTTGCTGAAAATTCAGTGAGGAAACACAAAAGCTTATCACTGTTTAAATATACATTATGTGTTCTAACAACTGTATACTCATACCTATTTGAACTGTGACAAATATGCACTTGGGTTATATCAGACTGTCACCAAACTTCAAGAGCCAAAGCTCTGTACCAGAAAGCAATGATATATTCAGGGAAAGAAAGAATTTGTCACAAATTTTATACATCATTCTCAAATCTAAGAGTGCAAATAAACTATTACAAATATTCAAGAGCTCAAGGAATATTGTTCACAGGAGGTTGTCCAGAGGAACATAACTTGAGACAATGACGTAAGTACTGGTGGGAAAGCAGGATGCTTGGAGTAATAACCAGGAAGAGGGACCGACCGGGGTCTCCTGAGGGCAGAGTCAGATTGTTAGATAAATGATCTTAAGAATGGCAGAAACTCCATTTGTTATGATCAGTTAGCTCAAAACCATGTAGTACTGGACAGTCATAAGAGCTGTTAAAAGTAAAACATTTCAGTCTTTGTTATCAAAATCCATTTTATGGGACACAGAATTTGCAAAAATCCCAAGTCATGCCCTTGCCCTTTCAAATCATCACTTTTCCTCCCAAGAGCACTTGTTTTTTACATTAAAAAAAAAAAAAAAAAAGGAAGGGCTTTAACATGAAACAGACTTGATCCAATGCCAGTTCAGTCATCTAACCTAATTATTTAATTCTCAAAGTTGAGATACATCACCCCTAAATGGGAATAAAAGAACCTACATTAGAAGAGTTGCAATAACTGAGTGAGGCACAAAATAAGTGCTTTAACAATACTAGCTATCATAACCACTATAATTTGTAAGTCACATCATTCATAAATAACCAAGCTTATTCTATAAATAAGATCACAATATTCATATAGCAAAAAAAGTAGATTATGTTCCAGATCAATTATTCATATATAAACTGACAGACAAGAAAATGTTTAGAGAATGGTGGTTCTGTGAATAACTACTAACACTCAAGTATTTCCAATTAAGTTCAACTGTATTTAAATATTTTTACAAGTTTCATTTATGAAATCCCTTTTAATAACTTCTGAAAGCAGCAAACCAGAAACTTAACTAGGTATTATCAGAATAGTTTCACTTAACATATGTACATATTTCCTTATATTTCAAATGTAATAAATTTAAATGCATTAGAATTACCTTTTTAGG
Organism: Uropsilus gracilis; assembly: GCA_004024945.1. Taxonomy (NCBI): domain Eukaryota; kingdom Metazoa; phylum Chordata; class Mammalia; order Eulipotyphla; family Talpidae; genus Uropsilus; species Uropsilus gracilis. Next base: position 50,737 of record PVHY01003672.1, on the reverse strand, counting down.
TGTAACTGATCAGCTCTGACAAAAGGTACATTTTAGTAACCCCCACCACAACAAAGAAAAACAATACTAAAATCTTCCTTTCCCATGATTCCTTTGCATCTAGCTTCTCCTATCATGTTTCCGAGGTCTACCCATGTAGTGTTTATCACTAATTTGTTCCATTTTATTGCTCCCACAGATCTTTAAACTTTGAGTCCGAACAGATTTGGAAGAAAACAGAGGCAGAGTCTAAAGAAATTAGCTGAACCTGTATAAATTACATAACACCAGCTACCTGCATGAGTCTGATAAAAGCTCAACAAGCAGAATTTTTTTCCTTTGATGAGACATTAAAATTTTCAGAGCGAGTTAATGTTCTGTCTGTATTTGACAGTCTGAATGATGAAATAAGGGCTAAAGCTACCTTGAACTTTGTCATGATTTTATGTTTAATAACCTCACTACAAGACTGATTTCAACATACTGACAGAGATCATCTTTCTAATTTCAGCCAAAACAGACCAGAAATTAAGCAACTGCTCTCCTAACCCCAATAGCTTCTCAATTATCAAGAACAATAAAATAAGTACAAGGATATATTGTTTTACTTCTGGTTGTTCTCTGTCCTCCCAAATAATTTCTCCAAATCAGAAACTGGATATTAAGAAAAAGTCACACCACAAAGGTTTTATGAGGTTTTCAAAGGAAGTTTTATTTATACTTTTCATTGTCTAATCATTTTAAACCCATGTTTATGAGTTGCTGCTAAAGTACAATAGTACACAACTCTACTGTATAATAGTCTTAATAACCACAAAAGTGAGTTTACTTTACTCTGGGTCACAAGTACAACCAACATAACTATACTGTTCAATACAGATATTTCTCATGATATAATATTTAGTCATGCCAACAGAAAATCACCAATATTCCTAGCAAAACAACTCAAACACTGATGGCAGTATTTGTACTTGGTAGAATCAACTTACTGTTTGATACTTACTGTTTGATAGAATTAGCTCATCTATCAGGCTAGTTATAAAAATGAGGCTTCTCAAGATAAAGTATTTTGTCATACATCACAAAATTCCACCCTTCCTTAAACTCCTGCTTTTAAAAACAATCACAATCATATATATTCATTCTTTTTCTTTCAGTCTCCTAAATTCAAAAGAAAAGTGGGTCCCCAATAAACAATAATTTGTCTTCGGCACCAAATACAGATGGTTCCCTCCAATTCCATCTCATCATTTTAGTTACCACCTTTATGTATCATCTTGACTCCTGGATTAATTTTACTCTGGATTTTAATCATTAATCTTGATGTCCTACATAGCTCTCCTTCAAATATGACATAACCAAAATCTTCATCTCTACACCCAAATCACCTTCATATTCTATCTACATTAACTACTAATAAACTATACAGTTGTAATTACTCTTTCAGTACCTGATAAAAACTATATACCTTATGTATATATCCAACCAGTATACACCAAGTTAGTATGTCCCATCAAATCTTCCTCTTAAGGGTCTTTCTTACACTCCATGCTAATTTTGGCCTATTGTCTGAGTCATCTAACCACTTTATTGATTACCACCAGTTTGACTTCTCCATATACCTTAACTGTCCCCAAAGGATGCAGTAGCTTTTATTTCCCAACTAGCATTAAGTACAAAATAGTAAGTATGGAACCTTCCTCTTACCTGCTCTGCCTCACACAAGTCAAATATATCATGCTCAGTTTCCACTCAGACAGTAATTCCCTCCTTCTTTTACTAAGCAAATCCTTTCAAATGTCTTTGAAATAATAATCCCACCTTGATGCTATCTCTACTTTTTCCCTCTCACCACTCCTATTTTAACATCTGTGCCTTCTTTGTATCCTCTCCTAGCCTAATTTATGATTCTGGCACGTGGTAAAAACTGAATACAACACACTTTCTTGAAAATACTCCAAGAAAGGATACCCATAGCAGTTAGTCCAACAAAATATTAAAACAGTAAATACTCATATTAAATTGGCAGAGACTTAACAATCTTTGTGATATTCATTAACCTCTATTATTACTGTAACATTTATTAAGTACAAGCAGTACTTGGTTTCCAGCAATTTTACTTTTGGTGAGTCACTTTAAAGCACCTGGCCAATTAGAGGGCATACATTAATGAACTGATCACTCGGTTTGTTTCCAGATACTCTGCAAAAAGCAACACCAATTTCCCACTCTTAGTTTAGCCTGATAGCCCTTTAGGAGAATATCTCTGACTCTAGGTCAGAATCCAAAGATTCTCATAAAGAACCCATGGGCCCATGGACTTAAGAGTATAAAGCAATTAATCATCAGGCCCTCCATATTATCTTTCAAACAATGGTCCTTGCAAACATTCACTTCAATGTAAATATTTTTGGAACTGTTTTAAAATTGCTTTTAGGTTAAAATATTTAATGTATCTCCTCACCATGAAACTCATCCCTAAAAACTCTTACACATAATTAACAAAAAAAAAAACCAGTCTACTGCAAAAATAAATTCTTATTTATGACTATTAAGACGTCATTATTGAAAACATGAAAAAAGGACAAATGATAATAGTAAATACACTAAAGGAGAAATCCAAGTGGCCAGTAAATATGTATGAATGCTTACTCTTAATAGTAATATGAAAGCCCTGAATTCGGGTGGGGGGGGGGTAAATCCCTGGGATTACAATGATGTGAAATTTATATATAATTAAGTTATTTTTAAAAATTTAATAAATAAATAATTTAAAAAAAAAAAAAAAGAAAGAAAGAAAGCCCTGAATCCTAATCACTAGACTACCAGGCAGTGTCGTCAGTAATATGAAAATGCAATTTTCGCCAGGCACAGTAGTGCGTGCCTTTAATCGCAGCCTATAAAGCGAGGCCGAGACTAGGAATCACTTGAATCCGCAGGTTTGTGACCCGCTGGGGCAATATAGTGAGACCTACTCTCAAAAAACAGCTGGGCATGGTAGTGCGCCTGTAGTTCCCGCTACATCGGAAGCTGAGGTTGAGGATCACCTGAGTCCATGGAACCCTGGGCAACGTGAGCCTGTGGTTCCCCAGGCAACAAAGCAAGACCTAGTCTCAAAAAAAGGGCAATTTTCCTAGTAGGAAAACTAACATGAACAGTCAAAATTAAAGTTAAAAATTAAATGTTATTTCTCTCATCAGATAAAAGGATCTCAAAACCAAATACAGACAAAAAAGCTGTGTGGTGAGATACAGCAGTAATCAGTCATACGGCTCATTAAAAGCTGAAACGTGGTTAATACAAACTGAGATAAGATGTTTAGTATAAAACACATACCACATCTCAAAGATGTAATACAAAACCTTTATATAAGCTAAAAAAGCATTGCTGGCCTGGGCACGATGGCACATGCCTTTAATCACAGCCTACAGAAGTGAGGCTGAAACTAGGAATTGCTTGAGTCTGCAGATTCAAGACCCGCCCAGGGCAACATAGTCTCAAAAAAAATAGCTAGGCATGGTGGTGCATGCCCTTAACCCTATCCACTTAGGAGGCTGAGGCTGGGGATCACTTGAGTCCGTGGTACCCTGGGCAACGTAAGCCTGCAGTTACCAGGACAAAATAGCAATACCTAGTCTCAAAAAAAAAAAAAAAAGGCATTGCTGTGTTTCAATGAAACTTTATATACAAAAACAGAGAGCACACCAAATTTGGTCAATGACTGACAGTTTGATGACCTCTGTGTAATTCACCTCTAAAGAACTGCATTTTATAGAATGAAATGCTATGGATTGCTTGATAATCGTAAGAGAGAAAATGAACCTTGCCCTGGAGACATGTAGTTCTAACTTAAGGGTTGAGAGAGGACAAGGGATAAGTTGTAAACAAAAATCTCAAATATAAATTCCAAATATCAGACATTTTACAAGTCTTTGCAAGAAGAGTCATTTAAGTGGGTATTTAAATGTAAAAGGGAACTGAGACACAACAGCAAATGCAACAGAGTACATTATCCTTCACTGGATCTTGGTTTAGAAGGGGAAAAGCTACACAAGACATTTTGACCCAGCAGTGGAAATCTGCATAATGACAGTGGAATGGATGACTTCTGGGTACTGTTACGTAATAATAATAAAATTGTAGGTGTTAGAGGGAAATGTCAGTTTTGTAGCTCTGTACTTAAAATTTTTAGGGCAGAGTGACATGAAATCTGTATTTTTAAATGGTGCAGCCAAGAGTATAACAATGAAGCAAATACGACAATAATATAAAACACTTTTGAATCTAGGTGGTAGGTATATAGGAACGAATGAATAGTTATTCGTAGGATTAAAATTTTCATAAAGTTAAAAATGAAATGAGATTATTTTTATCTCATTTTTATTCATACTCAATAATAAATATTCTCATATTTATTATTTTATTCATCACTCTCCTCCACAAATATTAAATTAGCTCTAAGGATCCACAAAAGTTCTCAAGGTTACATACCAAAAGCTACTCAAAAGTTAACTTTCCTGAAGTTCATGACCCTAATATTTTTCCTTTTAAGCATCCAATCTATAAAAGTGATTCTGATTATATAGCCATTTAATTTTTATACATTTTAAGATTCTTAATCTAGAACATGTATCAGTAATGCCTTTATAGTTTTTTTACTTTTTACCTTGTACAATTATTCACATACATGTTTTAGTTCTTTCTTCATGCCCCAGACGGCAAACACAATCTTTATTCTCCAAAATTCTAATGCTAGCAGATGATCTTTATTTACTAAATAAACAGCAGGAAATCTGTTCATACCTCCAATAAGTTAAGCATCAAGTTCTTGAATGGAATGTAAATCTTTCCTTTCCCTCTTTCTAATCCCCATTCCTCTCCTCTTCCTAAAAAATATTGTTTCTAAGGGAAAGTTAGCAATTTTTTTTTTTTTTTAATTTTTAAGAGACTAGGTCTCACTTTGTTGCCCAGGGTTGTCTCTAATCCACAGACTCAAGTGATCCCCATCCTCAGCCTCCCAGGTAACTGGGATTAAAGGTACATGCCACTACCTGGCAAGTTAACAAATACTAAAGAATGTATGTAAAGAATGTGTATAATAGATACATCAACGTAAGCAACAAGCTGTGAACATTTTGTAGCTTATATATAATGTGGTAAAAAGTGAACATCTTAGAACAGAACTCAATTTTAGAGTCAAAAGGTTCTCAATGGATCACAAGATTCAGCCCCCTGCCTTCTCTCAGTTAAAAAATATTAAACTACAGACTGCTATCTCTTAGAGTAACTCACAAATCAGACATTAACTAAGAGTCAGGGGGAACCTTAGACACAGCTTTCTGTCACATGATTTAGGTACTGTCTCAAGTTACCACGTATCATTTAGTAGTGGTAGTATTAGTGAGAGCAGTAAAGAAAGCACTCAAACGTTAGTGATTATACTGTGGCAGACTCTATGGTAACACACGGACGATCTCAATCCAATAATTTTATGAAATGTATTACCATCCTCACTTTAAAATGATAAAACATTAAGGAACTTGCTCAAAATTCTCCATGTAAGAAATGTGATTGAAAAGGGATTATAATTCAAGTCACTGGTCCCAATCACTAAATTCCTTTTGAAGATTTTTATGGAAACACGATCTTCTCTAAGTATAGATTTCCTACACTCAATATACACTTATATATAACACACAAAAGCTAACAATGCTAAGCTTATTACAGCATTATCTAAAAGCATGGAGCAACAAAAACATAACAGTATCTATCAAATCTCAAGAAGATAAGCCAAGAAGCACATGCATGAAACAGTATGTCTAACCAAGTCCAAATGACTATAAAAGTTCTTATATTCATATGTAACTAATAAGAATTTTATCAAGTATTATTTTCAAACAGTAAAATTAAAGTCTAAAAACATACTTTTAAATGACATCACCATGTGGCTCAACACATCTGACCATTTTTCAAGTTTGTTCAACCTACTGATGTCTAGCACCTCCCAACCAGTTGATCAAAATATCTAATAACCAACCAACCAAATGTCACTTTATACCTTGTTAGATTGTTTGAAGTCCTCTTAAAAATGCAGGATCAATGTTATTCTAGTCAGCTCTCTATAATTAACTATCTCTACTCCTTTATATTCAAAATATGCCTTATACTTGATTCCATGATCAGTCATGCAATACATTCCGCAGCCAAATAAAAACAAAAGACCCACCTACATGAATTCCACTGTGTTCATTAAAATTTCAATATATAAAATAGTATTTTTAACATATTCCATAACATAACATCAGTAAACCGTGTATTATGTATTAATTTGTGTGCACTCAGGATGTAAATACAAATCAATTAAACAAAGAAAGAAGCAGAAAACACCACAAACCAAAAGCATTACAGAGCAGCAAATAACCTAAATTAAAATACTAACTTGCTGCTGAGATTTAAGATACAGGATAAGAGCAATAATGTAATCTAAATCATTACAAATTCTACTAAAGTTCTACATTTCCCTTAGAGATAAATTTTCTAAAAACCAAAAAGAGGAGCAAGAGTATAACTGAAACTATTACATATCACACTAAAAGTTATTTCACTCTCACATTTTGATTCAAAACATTCTAAAATATTTAAATAGAAATAAACTCAACGTCCTTATTTTAGATTTTACTTACTGTTCTTAATTTGATATTTAAATTACAACAACAAAGCCAATTATAAACTAAAGTTTAGGCACTCAAAAATGTCCAAATGTTGAAACAGCTAAATGAACTTGGCCTGAATCACAGTACAAAACTTAATATATTTTAAAAGTTCATGTTCTCTTGGACCTTATCATTTGATCAAAATGATACAACTACAAATAAACATATGTAAAACTAGTAATTTGAAGGTTTATGTGAGTGCTATAAACAAGGTCTCTTAGGTCATGAATGGAAATAGTGCTTATTTTTATATTGTAGCATAATAAACACAAGTTGATTTGCTTTAAAGAAAAAAACAACCTCAATTCACTGAAGCAAGCAAAATCACATTAAATTGACTCAATAATTCACAGATAAAAGCAAAAGACCATTATGCATTAGATATAGGTAGGTAGACACATAAGTTGACAGATATATCGATAGAGATAAAGACCTCTCAGGCTTATTATAAGTGCTCAATGTTTGTGTAAACTGAAGATCTAGCTATACCAAAACGGATCATCACTAGGAAAACTACAGAACAGACAGCAGAAAACTAAATTCTGCCTCATAGCAATCAGACACTCTCAAGCAAAAATTTACAATGCATGTCAAAGCACAACTTTAACACAACAGCTATGGAATTAAGAGAAGCAAATGACAAACACACAGACAAATTTGATTGCAATAAAGTAAGAGAAAGATTGGCTACATCAGTCATCTTTAATAGAACTATCTAAAAACAACAACAGAAGTAGTGGTCACAAATCAGTGAAAGTATTTCTGGACACTGGACAAATAATTTTTCAGCTATACTCAACTCACATGAGAACAAAAAACGGCATCAGAGTCTTTTCCAAACACAAACGACAACACATATTTTCTAAGTACATCCCAAGTTATTTAAACAGACATGTCAGAAATCCTGTTATTCTCCTCCCATTACCCAACCTACTCACCCATTCTCTTGTCCAGGAAGTCATCTGTCCAAGGTTGGACAGCAAAAGGAAACTTAAGTCCCAACTTTCTTCATGCCTAACTTGGGGGGGAGGGGGGGGTTGTCCCTATTTTCTCTCTGATTCACCTTTTAAGCTTTGGCTCATCTTTCAATCTTCAGTAGGACATTATTGCCTCTTCCTACTTTTTTTTCCTAATCGAGTTTTTGTCCAGTTTCAGAAAAAAAAGTTCCTCCACCCAACTTCTAAGCAGTATGGAAAACACCATATATCCCAACTTTTCCACTCAAAGTTTAAGCCAGTCAAAAAGGTAGCACAGCTGTAATGTAATGAGAATAGTTTGCTATCAGGGCATAAGATCTATGAGGTCAGGAATTTAGGTTTTTTTTTTTTTTTTCAGTCTTCAGTCTGGTATGGTGCCTTGTATAGAAGGCACACAGAAAAGGCAAGAAAAAGAGGTGGAGGAAGTGCAGAGCCTATATTAAATACTATTAAATTATATTGAATTCTTTTCTTCTGGGTAGGTTAGCAGCCTAGAGTAGATAAAAATAACAGGCAGTCTCCCATATCTGAACTTAAGCTCCCATACATTCTATCATTTAAAGTTGCTTTAAGTTGATTATTTCCACTGTATAAGAGCAGCGTGTGTTCAATAGATAACACTGGTTCGTTAACTCAGAGTTGACTCTTAATCAGAGGGGGAAAGAAAAACTCTTTGCCAAGATAGGCTATGCACCCATGAGTAATATGGACACTCCTAGATTCTCCTACTCATAAGAACATCTATTAACTTTCCCTCTCGCAACATTGGAAGTGCACTTCCACATGCCTACTATAAGAAAACAAAATGCAATTAGGTTTAAGAATCAGTGACCATTACAAGCTTTAAAGTGCTTTGAATTTCAGACTTTCACAAATACACTATCACATCTACTTCTCAGATATATATTATCGACAAACAAAATCTACTCCCTTGTTTTTTCTCATAGTACAAATACTATGAGAATAGTATTCTCATAGAAATAGAAAATTCTCATAGAATAGAAAATACCAAAAACTAAATCCTAACATTTTTAACATTTTTAATCCTAACATTTTGAGGCTTATGACTTAGCCACATTTAAAATCTCCTTCCATAAAGTAAAAGATTTTCCAAGCTATGATACAAACACACTTTTCACCCTATTTTGAAACAGAAGACATTGTATGTGGACAAAAAGGACAACAATACTGGAGATGGTCTTATTCTCCCTTTAGCATAGCCAGTAGTTAAACCTCTTTCTGAAGACCAATAATTCCTTAACATTCCATAAGTTTCCCAATGTTTTTCTCTCCTGTCTCTAAATATCAAACCACATTTCAGTAGAATTTCTTTTTTGTTTAGAAGTGTGAAAAACAAGTTTCCCAACTAGCAGTATGTTTCTAAACTTTAAGATCTTTACAAAGAAAATATATCTATGTAAAGGCAACCAATCCTGTTATTTCAACATATTCTGAAAGAAAATTACATCCATTTTATTTTTATTTGGCAAATTAATATTCACCTGACTAGTCATAAACATTCTGAATTGTTAAACTGTGCTTTAAATGTTACAAACCATATTAAATACTTAAATATACTAACAAGTTAAAATACAGCTCATTAAGCTACTGGATTCTTCCAGCTAAATAAAAGTTATTACAGAGTACTATTATAAAAGGTCTATCTTATGCCAAAAAATGATACTACAGATGTGGTCACAAGCAATCTGTAGTAAAATTAAGAAAAAAAAATTTACTTGAGAATTCATCTGGGTCATGATTTACCATAATCCAAACACAAAATATGTTTTATTAACATTAAATTGAAGGGGAGGAAAAAAACAATATTTGAATGAAAACTGAAAAAAAAAAAAAAATAGCTACGATCTACCAAATGATGTTTGTTTCCAAGGCTGCTGGAAAATACCAAAAACTAAATCCTAACATTTTTTAAAGTTTGAGAACTTAAACAGTATAAAAATTACCATTTTGGGCCGGGCATGGTGGCGCATGCCTGTAAGCCACAGCCTAGGAAGCCACAGCAGGGGCCAAGGATCGGGGTTCAAGTCCCACCGGGGGTATGTAGCAAGACCTAGTTGCAAAAAAATATAGCTGGGTGTGGTGGCGCGCACCTTTAATCCCAGCTACCTGGGAAGCTGAGGCTGGGGATTGCTTGAGTCTGCGGTACCCCGGGCAACATCAGCCTGCAGTTCACAGACAAAAATAGTGAGACCCAGTCTCAAAAAAAAAAAAAATAAATAAAAATAAAAAAATAAAAAAAAAATTACCATTTTGGGAAACTTCATAAGACTATGAAGAATTTAAAAAAAAATTTTTTTGCCATAGCACTAATTTTCAGTTACAAGATCAAAAGGTTAGCCCTCATTTGGGGGAAAGAATGCTAGACAACAAATCAAATTTCCACGTAGAGGTTAAGCTGAAATATTACCTCTGAGAAGATTTCAAAATGATGAATCGGAGATACTAAGTTAAAGATGAAAAATTATTTTCTTTTAAATCAATGTTTTGATGCAAATAAGAACCACCATCAAAACAAGGATAACACGAAGACAGAGCGTGAAGGCTGTGAATCTTTTTCTTCACCTACTTTAGAACACTTGCTAGAAGTTGATGACAAACTGATAAATTTTATAACAGTCAAGCAAAAGTTACAAACACCATATTCTTAGAATCTATTATTTTACCACTGGCTAGTCTTAATACAAAACACAGTGAGATAGGAAGTAATCTAAATTACATTTGCAGGGTCTACCCAGTATCTGTGAATCTTAGCTCCTATTTCAAATTAATCAGACCTCTTAATCCACAGACTGCTGATATAAGAGACTCTACAATAAAACCTTAACGCTGCTATATAAATAGCAGCATTCAGCTTCAACCCAAATTCCTAAACTAGTTCATGAAGGAAAAAATTTTTAAAAATCAAGCACCCTATGAAAAATTACTATAAATTCAGAAATCATAGTTCCCAAAATTTTCATCACTAATCATAATCTTTTAATATTTTAAGAAATACTTGAATGAGTTTTGTTACTTGGGAACTCTAAAAAACTTTATCATAACTGATACTATCAATTATTACACAAAAAATGTTTGCTTAAAAATCAATGAACCATGGAAGGGTATATTTCACAAAACAAGCAAATATTGTGTCATAGTTTAATAAATTAAAGTTATTCACTTCACTGGTATCTTAAAGGGCTATAACTGATCTAGAATCTACTGTTTGACTATTTTCTATGTTAGGTAATATCATAAATTATAGACAAATACAGATATAACGTAAAAAATATATGTAACTAGCACCAATGAGGGTAGGGAAAAAATATACACTCAGTATAATATGCAGTAAAAGAAAGGCTTACCAACATTCACAGGGACATATCTGCAATCCTTCTACTGTTGGTTTGCTCTATTTTTAATGAGCCTCCACAATGAACAACCTATACTATAAGCTATACTATGGAGAATAGTACTCTTCCAAGAATGGCGAAAGACATTTTAAATCAAAATACTCTGTAAAAAATGTTATAGGAATATAAACTTTTAAGAGGTCACTTTTTCTAACCATATCAGGTGTTCTTAGTAGCACAGTTATTTAGACAGGTCAGCATCCCTTCACATGAGATAATTTTAAGAGATTTGCTAATTATGTGAATTACTATCATAATATTTACTGACACATCATCAGACTGAAAAGGTCTGCACCTATTCCTGGCATCTTGACAGAAATCAGACACCCAGTATGAGAAAACAGGAACTGAAATCTCTGCTGGTCACTTCTAAAAGAATAATCACATTAACAAATCCGAAGGATAATGTACAAGAAATTGGGAAAACTTTAAGTTATTAAAGAGAATAAAAATGTGTCTCCATCCTGACATCACAACATAAAGAACCACCGCAGAAACTATGAGATAACTTGATGAGGGGTGGGGGGGAGTGCAGGGGGACAAAGAGGAGAAAATACTAAACACCACCGTTAAAAAAAGACACCAAAAGATTAATAAACACAGTAAAATCAAAATTATCCCTAAAATTTTCCTTTTTTAAAGAATAAAATCTATTCTAAATATCAAATTTTTATGATTGTGCTGAAACAACACATTGTCCATTCAGGAAAGTTACAAAAATTATTTCTTTTAAAAATTACTACTTTCATAATTTCAGCTGTATTTTTAAGTCTATGTCCGTAGAAAAGACTTACATAATTAGAACGACGCCTTTTCTTTTAGAAATGCTCCATTTAAAAGTAGGCGAACAATATGAATTTTGCGATTGCACAATAGAGAAAGTAAATGAAATGTTTATTAACATTCAGTGCCCATGGCGTGTTTCTCCATCTCCTAAAACATACTTACACTGTCTACCCTGAACAAATTACCACTTCTACGTCCATGCAGTAGCTCAGATGAGTTCCTGTGTTAATCCCACAATAAACCTCAGTAATTCTCACATCACAGGAGTTGTAAACGTTTGCTAACAGAAAAAGAATGTTTTTCCCAAAATAGCTACATAACACTAAGACTACTCAAATTCCTAAATAAGCCTTTTACAAGACTCCTGCCAACTTTATTTTGATATATTAAACATGTGGAGCCTATTTTAAAAGATCTTTAACTGCGATTTTATCAAAACAGCTTCCCAATTGTACTTACTTTCCAAAGTTTACAAGTTGTTTTTAAGTCAATTTGAATACTGGTGAATGTGGACCAGCATTTTTGCCAAGTAAGATGGGCAAATGTTCTTCATCTACTACATCTGACATTAGCAGTCATGCAACATAAAAATGTCTATACGAACACTCAATGAGCCCTTCACTTTAAAAACAAAAAACTGTTATTTTTCACAAGTTGACGTTTAAAGATGTAATTTTTTTTTTAAAAAGGATGTTAGGATCAATAACTGATCTGCCCATAGAGGTGGTGAGTCTATCCTTACTGGGCATGTGGTAGACTGGGGGGTACTGACAAGAGCAGCCTCACTTAAAAACTTCGCTGTTAAAAAGAATAATATCCGAAAAGGATTGCTGAGGAAGGCCGGGAAGAGAAGCCCGGGGTGAGCTGAAAAGAGAAAGAGAAACGATTTAATGTCACTAAGGAGGAAGAAGGTGGGGGAGACGCACAGACAGAAGAGCAAGAAAGGTTGAACTAGGAAGTGAAGTGGGCGCAGAATAGGCAGAAGCTGAACAAACAAATGGGAAAAGGTTGTGTTTTCAAATAGGCATGCACCAGGATTGAGAGCCTGAGATAGCCGCGGAGCTTTGCTATGAAAGGGATGCTCCCGGACTGAAGCAGAGGAGAGGCGAGAGCTGACTTCCAGGCGCAGGAGCAAACTCATACTCCAAGCCCGAACCTCTCCCAGCACCCGGCCCCGCGCGGAGGCGGCGGCTAGGTCAAGGGCCTACCCAGGAGCCAGGCCCGGCGTTCAGTTCCCCCAGGCTCCGCGGCAAAAGAAAAAGAGGCGAGGAGTCAGGCAGGCAGAGGCCCCGGCTGCTGCTCGAAGGCACTCCGAAAACGGTGCGGGGATCTCCGCGGTGCCAGCGAACCGTCTCCCCGGCGGCGGGGCGCCGAGCGGCCTTACCTGGGGCGAGGGAGGGAGGCGAGGTCTAGGGTGTCCGTTCGAGCCCGCCGCAGAGCCCCCCTGCTGCGCTCGGCCCAGGCTTCCAACGGAGGCGCGACCTGTCTCAGCCGCCGCTTTCCCCTCGGGGTCTCGGCCGCCGCCTCCGCCGCCTCCGGGGCTGTTTACACCGTCGGGCCCCGCACGCCGCCGCCGCCGCCGCTGCCGCCTTCTCTCCACTCTAGCGCCGTTGCCGACTCGGCCGCCGCCACCTCCTCCGCCGCAGCCCCGTCTCTCTGGAGCATCTTCCAGCCACCGAACCCTGAGAAACAGAAACTCCAGCCGCGCCGGCAGGAAATTCCCCCGCAACTGCTAGGGGGCCGAAGCAGTCAGACAACCGGCGGCTTTTCCGCCATTGAGCAGCAGCCGCCGCTCCGCTCCTTCTGCAACCCCCTCCCCGCACCCCGTCCTTCCCCGCCCCTCGGCGAGCCCCGCCTCCGGCCCCCACCCATTGGGACGCCGCGCGAACTCTCGCTGTACGGGGTTTGCTGGGAAGCCCGTCAATCACCGCCCTCCTTCCCAGTCTGGCTGCCCTCGCACCGCCGTACTTCGTTTTCCCCGCCCTCAACGCCCCGCCTCTTGCGTTCCCCATTTCCCATTGGGTATCGGTGACCACCTTCAATTGGCAAGGTCAACTATCCATCAAACACCGCCCACTAAGGCAGAAACGGCCCTTCATTACCTTTACTTCATTCAGCCCCGCCTCCGCTAACCCTTCCGGACGTCAGGGGCCAACCCACCTGCCCGCCATAAGTAGAGGCCCCAGTCAATCAAATAACGCCCACCTGCGTCCCGCCTCGCAGAGGCCGAGCCTAGAAGCGTCTCTTCTCCTAATGGTCCAAAGGGTGCTCCGGACCCTCACTCATTGGCTCTATTTACGTGTCCGTCACGGAACCAATTTCCAAGTCCGTCACACCGGCTTTTTTTAAATGAACGCGCAAAAGGCGGGGACGTATACGCAAAGCAACTGGCTAGTCTTCGAAAAAAGCTCAAGCCCAGGGAGTATGTGCGGGCCCTTTCCGTTCGGCGAGAACCGGGCCCCTTTACTTCTGACCTCTGATCCTGGCGTAAAACGAGCGCGGCAAAGGAGCCAACGGGTTGTCCGGTTATAGGTGTGGAGACATAGTCCCACCAAGAATTGCAGGGGTTGGCTGCTGATTGGCTCACAAAGTCCTGCTAGGCTCTCATTGGAGGACATAAATGCCTCTCTAAGGCGTAGAGCCCGTAGGCATGGCGCAGGCCGGGTATGAAGCGGTCTAGGGAGAGGCGGTTGTTTTGCTTCATCCAGTGGGTGGGGCGCACGCGGGAGAGGGAAGCTCGGGGGCAGGGCTCTGGGAGAGGTGTGGTGTGGAGGGGAAAAGCCCGGATGTTCCCTAACAATGAAATCATCGCCGACCAATCAGAGTGGCAGAGCTTCTCTACCTGCCTGACCCGTCCCCAGAAGAAGAGAATGAGTTAGCGGGAAGTTGGGGTGTCGGAGACGCCTGCAGCGACCTAAGGAAATGGACTGATGATCCCTTCAGGAGGATTTGTGCTCTTCGGAATTATTTTTATTCCTTCTGGGTCCTGACTGCCTGGCATTCGGCCTTTAACATTTCTGTGTTTTGCTTTTCAGTCAGCATTGATTTTTTAAAGTCTTGTTGTGGTCGCTGACATTCACTTGTTTGTTCCACATGTATTGACTGCCTGCTATTTGCCAGACATTGTACAGTTAGAGATACAAAAATGAATTAGGCATTCTCCATTCAAGATTAAAGAAGCTATAATTTAAACCTGCAAGGGATGGTGGTGATTTAAGGAATGTTAAGTACCCAGGAAGGCTTCACAGAGACATCCTAGAATGAATGATTAAAAGTATGAATGAGGATGTGTGGACATGATTCCTCCAGCAGTTGAGTTAGACTAAAAGATACTCCCAGGTTAGCCTCCTACCAATCACCCCCAAAAGAAACAAAACCCGAGAGTAATGGAGGTATTATAATAGCTTTTAATACCGTAGGATCAATTTGTTTTTTAAATTCAAATGCCCTGAAAGAGGATTTAAGACTTAGTGTTTTGTACAAATGATTAAGGTAGACAATTTAACCTAACAAAGTGCTATTCAAATTAGGGGCTAGCAATGTTTTGGAGAGGACCAATTTAGAAATAGGACAGTTACCCAGAACATAGTGAGAATGGTAGAAATAAGCACTTGCAATTCATTTTTTTTGACCTGTTCCTCTAGTTTTACAGTCAGATCACCAGCGTCAAGATCACCTGGGATACGGATTCCTTCGCCCCTGAAGACAAGGCTTAGGTGATTTTTTTCCCAGGTGGAATTTTTTGGTTTTTGCTTGTATGCACACCAGTGTTGGAGATCCTCTAGCAGAAGTAATGGATACACTGTAAACTAAAAATTCAGCTTCCTTACTTCTTCTACATGTTGGGAAATAAAAAAAAAAAAGTAAAAAAAAAACAAACACATTTTAATGTCATGTTTTCCTTGGTCTCTTGATCATCAGTATGAGAGCATCCAGTTCTCAGGAAATTTTTTTTTTTTTTTTTTTGAGACTAGGTCTTGCTATTTTTTGCCCGTGAAAGCGCAGGCTCTCATTGCCCGGGGTACCACAGACTCAAGGAATCCCCAGCCTCAGTTTCCCAGGTAACTGGGATTACAGGCGCATGCCACCACGCCCAGCTATTTTTTTGGAACTAGGTCTCACTACAGGACCCAAGTGGGACTTGAACCATGATCCCTAGCCCTGGCCGCTTCATAGGCTGAAGCTTACAGGCATGAGCCACCGTGCCTGGCCCACAGGAAATATTTCTTTACTGCCTTATAAAATACATTCTTTTAAAAATTATACTTCTTTGCCTGATGTACCTTATATAAAGGGGAAAGAATCTGGGATCTGACTTCCAAAACAGGAATCTAAAGATATAAAAGTTGAGATCCGGAGATCTTCTCTTGAGAATCCTAACAGCCTTAGAAGGGCATCAGAGAAATTTCTTGGTTTGCTAGATTTCCTTCTCACTTTCCCTTGGTTGACCCTGAAATTAATAAAAAGTATAGTCATTTATGTTGGTTGATGGTTGTATATCATTCTTTCCTTCTGTCACTAAAAGTGAAGATGTATTGAAATACTATTCTAGGGGCTAAGAATATAACAGGGATCAAAATATCAAGATATTGAGACATTTATGTTAACTCTGTTGTATGCTTTCTTTGATTAATTAAACTAAACACTAAACCACTAGAGAACACTCAAAAAGATTCACAACTTTACAAGGAAAATAGGTGTACTATTATGAACATAATGTGTCATAAATGTTAAGTTCCTTAGTGAACATTGCTATTAAGTATGTGACTTGAACTAGTAACCAAGTTCTCTGAACCTTGGTTAGTTCTGTGAAATGGGGATCATAACATCTTCTGGAGACAGATGAAGAACTTTAGATGCTCTTAGTTATACAAAAACAATCATTAACATATAATGTGGAGACAATACTAAATGTAATAGTGGGGAAAAGGTTTGGACAGCCCCTGGGTTGGTGAACACATCAAAGTACTGAGAAGGGGGCAAGCCAGAGAGCTCATCCCCACCCAGCTTTCTCTCTGTACCTCTTCTACCTAACTCTTCTGCAGTTATGTTCTTTATAATAAACTGTTAATGGTAAAGTGCTTTCCTGAGTTCTGTGAGTTTTTCCCACAAATTATTGAGCCCTAGTCAGAGTTCAATAAGAAATGGATGTTGCACTCAAATTATGAATTTTGTGGAAAGTATAATAAAGGTACTCTTTCCAAAGGTGCAGGCAGGATAGTGAAAAATCATAAGAATAGGAATAGGAACAGGGAGACACTTTATATCCCTCTACCTGCAGGGATGAGTGTAGGACAGAACTGCAGAAACCTGCTGATAGAGAGGATTACATGCAGAGGGATCCGTGACAAGCACTGTAGCCCTCTTCTTCTAAGGAATAAGTACCCCTCCTCATTCTCTTTCCCTTGAATCTTCTGCCAGTGTTACCCATTAGCCAGGCCCCACTGGAGCCTGTTGATATCCTACAGTTCATAGAACAGGATGGAAAAAAGTAGGACAGCTGGATATCTAGTGAGAGGAGAGATCCAGCACACATATTTGAATTTTGAAGCTACATATTTCTCATTAAAAAATTCATCTTTTTCCATAGCTAAAGAAAATTCGAGTTGTAAAACAAAGAGAAATAGTAGAAGAAATTCCTAAGTCAACAGTTCTCAAAGACTCAAACTTCTATTAAACTGGAGATTAAAGACATTTATGAAAATATGACATTTCCTTCACTAATCTTTTGGGTTTTTTTTTATGAAAATATTTTTATTCTTCACCAAAAAAAAAAAGTTTTTATGTGCACACATAATGAGTTATCAATGAATAAATTAACAAATGTTTTTCACTTTCTCAATTTTAATTTTGACTACAATGTTTATGGCTATAACCTAGAGAAATGAAAGCTCTTCAGGGTCCTCAGGACTTGTAAGAGTATGAAGGGATTCTGAAAACAAAACATTAAGAACTGTTCTAAATCTTACTTCGTCTCAAGCTGACTTCAAATGTAAGCCAGTTTTATAGTCAGTTCAGTGAACTGTGGTGGAGGTGCAAGAAAAGGATGACACAATAAGTACAACACCTGCTTCTTATTTCTACTCTCTTTTCTTCTCTTCCCTCTTTTTAAAATTTTTCTGATTTTTATTGAATCTCTATAAAGTTTTGCTGTTCTAGCCCTAGTACACTTATCCTATTGAACGTCATAATTTTTTGTGTAATTTTATTGTTCCAGCATACCAACTTCTTTGAAATATAGTCATATGAGCACAGGTGTGTACACACAAGCACCCATACACACTCATGTCAAAGGATGAGACGTTCATAAGGCTCATATAGTTCTAAGGGACTGAATTCATACGTGTATGAACTTTGACAGGAAAAAAAATCACACATTTAATTTTTTAGCCTGAAATTTAGCATTTCTTTCTTATGAATGTAGACAATAAATGACAGTAACCCTAGCAGGACCTGTGATTTTTTAAAAAACGTATTTATTTGTCATTTTTCTGATTGCATATATATATATATATAAATCCATATATAAATATTACATCTTTGTTTATCCCAATAGTCTCCCATCACCTTATCACCTGTGCACCTTATTTATTTCTTTCTCTCTTGTGGCCTCCCCTCCCCCTGTTTTATCCTCCTCCCCCTCCCTTGATCTATGCTTCAATTCTGTTGGCAGTTTTAATTTTCTTTTTTTTATCTGTTTGTTTTCCCTAACCATATAAGTGACACCATCCTATCCTATAGTTCTCTTTTTCTTCCTGGCTAATTTCTGCTAAAAGTATTCCTCTAGCTCCATCCATGTTGCTGCAAATGACAAAAATTGATCTAAATATACCACATCTTTTTCAGCCACTCTTCAGTTTTGAGGTATTTGAGTTGTTTCCATATCTTGGCAATTGTAAATAATGCTGCAATAATCATGTGAGTACATATGTCCTTTTTTATTATTGATTTTGTATCCTTTGGGTAGATTCCCAGTAGTGGGATTGCTGGGGCAAATGGTACTTCCACTTTCAGTTATCTGAGGGTCCTTCACACAGCCTTCTGTGGTGGCTGGACCAGTTTGCACTCCCATCAGCAGTGTGCAAGTGTCCCTTTTTCTCCACGTCTGCACCAACACTTGTCCATTTTTTTTTATATGAACCCATTCTTACTGGTGTAAGATGGTAGCTCAATGTGGTTTTGATTTGCATTTCTCTGATTATTAGTAATATGGAGCATTCTTTCATATGCCTGTTGGCCCTTTGTATTTCCTCTTTGGAGAAGTGTCTTTTTAGCTCTTCTCCCCATTTTTTTAACTGGGATTTTTGCTTTGTTTTTGCTAAGTTGTGTGAGTGTTCTCAAACTGTTATCACTTGTATGGAAGGCAAGAATTTCTCCCAGTTGGTTGGGTTTCTTTTTGTTTTGCTTATTGTCTGTTTTACTGTACAGAAGCTTTTTAGTTTGATGTAGTCCCATCTGTTTATGTTTTTCCTTCATTTTTTTGCCAGTTGTACGTTTCCAGAAATGGACTTCTGAAGTGTAATTCATGGAGGGTTTTGCCCAAGTTTTCCTCTATGGTTTTTATGGCTTCAGGTCTTACATCCAAGTTTTTTATCCATTTTGAGTTGGCTTTTGTACAAGGTGTGAGGGAGTTGTCCTAGGACCTATGATTTTTATCACCAACAGAAATTACTGATGTTTTCATGCCACATTAGAATTGTTGCACATCTCTTGAAATATTTATAATCATCACTATTTTGAAATTACAGGAATTATTAAGCATTGCATAATTATATTACTTCCATCTTACTGTATCACAAATTTGTTTTTTAAGAAATAGTTTGAGATTATTTCAATAGTTGATTTCCTTTGAAATCTCATAAACTTAACTTTCTATACTTAAAAACACTCTGAAAAGGAAACAAGATTCAACAAAGGGATGTTTTGCAAAATAAACAAACAACCAAAAATGATGAAGGTAATACAGTTATCTCCATACAGTTAACTGTATCTGCCATACAGTTATCTCCAGTTCATTAAGTATATATTTTTTCTTTTGCACTACCTTGTGCATACTGGATGAGCAATAAATATTTACTGAACTGAATTTGAAGGATTTCAAGTAGTCCACTGGATGTTTTCCCTTTCCTCAGTGCCACCCAGCAAAGGCTGGGCCCAACCTCCACCCACTTCCTCCCTTGAAAGGAAGTTGATCAAGTTATCGCCATCCTGCATGCAATCCCATAGCCTCTGAAGGTCAAAGCTGACTGCCTCAGAGCCAGACACACCTTTGTGTTTTAAAGTGAGTATGATGCACATGAGATTAAGATTATGGTTACAATACAGTGGGTAATTTCGAAATCACTTTTCACTTGGAGACCAACTATGTAAATACTACTAAACTACAAAATGTTGGAATATGCTTGAGTACCATACTGGGCACTGCTGCTAATTAGACCTTGAGCCCATAACCAAGGTCTCTGTGCCACGGTTAGTAATTCTGTAAAATGGGGGTAAATTGCTTAACATTTATTTCCAAATTCATTTATTTTTTTATTTTATTTTATTTTTTTGTTTTTGAGACTAGGTCTTGCTATTTTTGCCCGTGGAACTGCAGGCTCTCGTTGCCCGGGGTACCACAGACTCAAGCAATCCCCAGCCTCAGCTTCCCAGGTAGCTGGGATTACAGGCGTGCACCACCACGCCCAGCTATTTTTTTTAGGATTAGGTCTGGCTACAGGCCCCAGGCGGGACTCGAACCGCGACCCCTAGCCCTGGCCGCTTCATAGGCTGAAGCATACAGGCACGAACCACCGTGCCCGGCCTATTTTTTTAATTTTATTTATTTTTATTCTTTAAATCACAACCTCAGTAAATGATTTTTGGGATACCTACCCCCACCCTCTGTGTCCCTCCCTCTGTGTCCCTTCCATTCTCTAACAACCCATTCTTTGTTGTTTGCTAGTGTGTGTTAAGTCCATTAGTCTCTTTCTTTCCTGTGGTTGTGTCCTTTCACTGGGTGAGGACTGTGTTCTTGGGACCAGGTGAACTGTGCTGATAGGTTTTCATTCTTAAGTTTGCGTTGGGCAACCAGTCTGTATTTATTTGTGGTCTGTCCATATTTTCTCACTGGAGACTGTATTCTCCAATCCTATCTCTGTTCTTTTTCTGCTTTACCTATGGTTCTGGCATCAGATTTAGGGGGTCTCACCCCCTACCAGTGTCAGTGAAGAAGTTTCTCTGTGGATACAGGCATCTGTGAATGGCCATTGTAGATCATCTCCTCTGCCTCAGTTTGCAGCTTTGCTGAGGGACTGATGCCTTTAGCATTTTTCTCCTCTCCCATAGTCTGGGAGGGGCGCTTTGCTCTCCTAGAAGGCATCTCCAAAATGAAATCTTGGGTATTCTAGACCCGGTGAGCATGTAGGTGCACTTCATGACATTATGTTTTCATAGTTGTTTCTCCTGTCTCACATGCACTACTTCTCTCAGTGATCCATTTGCTTTGTCCAGCTCAAGCTTGTGGGCTGGATTTTTACTTGGTCCCTCACCTATTCTATGATGGGGTTTGTATTATGTTGGTTCTTCCTCTTCCTGAAGATTAGCTGGAGTGAGAGTGAGATTGATGGAAGGGGCATTTCCTCCTCCACCACCACCACTCACCCACCCACCCCCGCCCAGTTCCATGCCAGTACCTCCCTGCAAGGGGGCAGGGTCCAGATGGCTGGGCATGCGCCTTCTCAAGCCCCCCTTGAGGTGGGGGCTGGAGGATACATGCCCCAGCCAATTCGAACTGCAAATGGCTGCCCAGTACAACAACTATCCGCTGGTAGATGGGGCTAAAACTCCACCTGATTCCCCTTCCCTGGCTCTTCAGGCTTGGGGGGCTTACGTAGGGGTCATCACCATCTTTGCTCCCTGCTGGAAAGGGAGCTCTGACAGCCCAGGACCCTGGACGCACAAGCAGCCTGCTTAAACTGCTTGTTAGCTGGTGGGGCTATTCCCAAATTCATTTATACTACTCATATTGCTTTGTTATATTTTGTTTTCTTTTTACAATAAACTACATATTTCTGTCAATTTTTCATTCTTGGCTTCTTAATAGTATTACCATTTGCTCTTGTCATGTGATGGCGTTCTCTTGCTTCAAATATCTGAGGAAACACTGTTCTACTTTTCCCTTAATTTTCTTTCTTTTTTTTGAGACTAGGTCTTGCTATTTTTGCCCGTGGAACTGCAGGCTCTCGTTGCCCAGGGTACCACAGACTCAAGCAATCCCCAGCCTCAGCTTCCCAGGTAGCTGGGATTACAGGCGCATGCCACCATGCCCAGCTATTTTTTGGAACTAGGTCTCGCTACGGGCCCCAGGCAGGACTCGAACCGTGATCCCTAGCCCTGGCCGCTTCATAGGCTGAAGCTTACAGGCACGAGCCACTGTGCCCGGCCTTTTCTCTTAATTTTCCTTTGACATCAACAAAGTCTCCTTTCCTGTTGTTTAAAAGCCCTTTTTTTTCCTGCTTTTAAAACTGGGTCTGACTGTTGATTTTATGAATCTAGGCTGACTTTCAAGATGAGCAGACAGCAAGGAGATGAACATAGGAGTAAACCCACAGGTTGATTTTTTCCAAGAACAATCAAGAACATAGTTGTAAGAAAATTCTCAAATGAAAAATTCATGGTAAAAGGGGTGCAGAGCTTGAGTGCTATTAGTTTAAAAGGTTTCATAAGAAGATCTGCATTTAATGTCCTTTCAATAAAAGCCTTATATTCCTGGGAAGTAGGAGAGCCCTTGCATGAAATCAGTTATTGCTGTGGCAGTAGGTATCTAATGAGGGCTTGGTCACAGGAAGATTGGAGACTAGGATTGAAATATTTAGATTCTGAGACCAAGTAGAAATGGCACTGGGCAGAAGAGTCAGAGACTTCAAGTAGAATAGCCAGTGCAACAGGCAATAAAAACACCTGGAAATCGAACTACTGAGAAACCAAACTAGACTTCACATATTTTCTCTGCCTGGGACCACAGCCTGACTCACATATGGGAACGGGTCCAAATCTTGGGCAAGGCTTAAGGAAGAAGGCTGCAGAGACTTGGAGAAGCAAGAATAGGAGGTTCATAATGAAAAAGTTTCCATTCATTTTTATTAATCTTCAGACACACAAAAACAGAGACCATGATATTATATAATGAATTCCATATTATATAATGAACTCCATATTCCATATCACATAGTTTAAACAGTTGTCAACATTTTGGCTATTACTTTAACCACCTTCTTAACCATTTTTTTAAAGCTTCAATTTCTAACTTCTGATTTCTCTACCATCTTTCTTAGAAATGGGTCCTTTTCTCATGACTCCAACTACAGTGTCAGTACCTTTGAGCTGCAGGCCTCATCCTTTCACATATAACTAGCTGCCTGTCAGACTTGTCCATTTCATCATTCCAGGGCACTTCAATCACTGGCAGATTCTGTTGGTTGCTTTCCCAGCCACCTTTCACTGTCAATCTTGTGTCCTGCTATAGAATCTCACTTAGTTGAAAATATGAAGGGAAGGAGCACAAGCTTTGTGCTAAATGAGTGGAGGAGGCTAAGTGACTCTGTAACTCCACTGATTCATTTTAATTAATCTAAACTATCCATGATAATATCATTTCCCCTTTTGATTGATTGGTTTACAAATATGGGTGACTCATTTAGCTGTGATGCAGATTAAGCTAATGATACTTGAGGATAAATATGCAGGAAGTAAGGGTTTTAAAGAGTTTTTATTCACTTTTACAAAGGAACAGAAAGGCACTCACTCTCTTTGTTTTTTGGAGCCAGATTGCCCGCAGTTGTATCTCAGTAATGTCATTCATTTATTAGGTGACTCCCAGCAAGTTTCTGAACCTACCTATATCTCAGTTTCCTTATCTGTAAAGTGAGGATGATAGAACCAACTCACATGGTTGTAATAAGAACTGAAATCGGATGAAAAAAAAAAAAGAACTTTTTAACTTGAATTTGAACACCTATGCCTGCTTCTCCCTAGGAAGCAGGCTCCAAACAGTTCATTAGCATTTCCACTGCTCACATACTACTGTTCACCTACTATTGTTATGCAAAAATCAGCTACCAGCTTCTCTCAGCTCTCTTCCCTTCTTTCAGACCTAAAAAGAAAAACTTAGAAACATAGTTTAAACTTTAGACTAGTTTGCCGCAATTTTCCCTCTTCTAAACTTCTATGGGTTCTTTCCACTATCCCCAGCCTTCTCACCAAAACCCCAAGTCAAAGCAAGACTCTCAGAATGCAGACTAATTTATTTCTAACAAAGTGATTTCCTAATTACAAAAGAAACATGTAAGTAAAACTCCAAATTACTTTAACATTGTCCAAAACCTTTCTCAACATTGTCCAAAGTCCTTTCCCTGATTGTCTGAAAATCCTCAGTCTCTCAGTCCTGCTCATCTCACCAATATCAGTCAGTCATAGTTCATCTCGATGCTCACAGATATCTTCCTTTGGCTGCTCCTTTGGTGTGTTCCTTTGGTGTGCTCCAGCTCTTCCATGCATCTTCTCCTTGTCCTATTCCAGGTAGTAGAAGAAGCTCTGTAGTACTGGACCAAGCAAAGTTCACTTTCTTTTCAGGCCTAACTTTTGCAAGGGCTCTTCCAGATACAAGTCAAACTCAGCAAAACAAACTCCAACATGGAGTTCAAATCTCCAAACTCCTTAGCTGCCTTTAGCACACATGCTGCTAGTCTGGGCCAGCCAAAGGCTGCAGGCCCCAGGCCTTGGCCACATGACCAAGCTCACATGGCTCATCTCTTCATCCTGAAAAGTTCCTGACCATCCCACGAAATGGCCAATCTGCATCCCAAATCAGAATTCCCATCGAATCTCCTTTTTTTGTTTTAAACCTCTTTATATATCTTTATTTCCCACCAAGAAAACTCCTGATGTAGGAAGCCCTGTCAGGCCTGTATATTAATTTAAATCCTACCCACTTCTTAGTAATATTAACAATTCTAAAGCAAGAGATAATGGCACCCAGGGGGATAGGCACCCCCTATCAGAACTACAGAAATTAATGTATATAAAGTTCATAGAACAGTGTTTGGTATCAAAAGTACAAATTTCAAATCTTATAATTTGAAGATGCAAGTTTAAGAACAAAAATCAACTTACTGTGCATAAAAACATGGAAAAGACCTTAGTCATTGATGATGCTGTGAAGCAACAGCTCCCTGAACCACTTGAACCGCCTGCCTCTGAATTTCTCATTAAGATAATCATTTTTCTTTTGATATGTGTCTCCTGTGGTTGCATCCAAAAGCATCCTAATTGAGATATGTGCTCCAAATCAGATCTTTTCTCCAAAAGCTTGTTCAAGTTTATTACGTCTGTCAAGGCAGGCAAAGTTCTCCTATCGTTTCTTCAATTTCCCATATCTGGTCAGTTTGCAATTGTTTCCTTTCAAGTTTTTCTTTCTCTCCATTATTAAAGTTATCAACAGTGACAAAACACAAATAGTGCAAATAACACCCTGAAATAACTCATGAGAAGCAAGGATCTCATATAAAGTGGAAGTATTGAATGAATAGAATGGAGAAATGAGGCATTTTCCAAATAAAGGTTTTCTTAGGGAGTAATTTTTCAGAGAAAGATTCTTCTACCAAATAAATTGGTTTATTTGATTAACCATTAAACAAAATTGCTTCAGAGTTCTCAGAGTCTTATTAATTAACCAGAGACATTTTTTTCTTCAGGCATCTTTTCTAGAGTTCTACATAACATGACTAGAGAAATGTTAACACAGTGTGTTTTTTCAATAAATATACCATTAGCTAACAAATGAAATTAAACTTGAATAGAAGTCAAACTTAGCTGATTATTCTGTTTTTTGAGCTTTATATTTGAGTTTATTCTTCATTTAACTTTAAACACTATTATAAAAAATAGCATATTAACAAAAATATAATTATTTTTTTTGTTGGTGACCTCAATACACTACTGACACAAAAGGATAGACCAGCCAAACAGAAAATTAACAAAGAAATAAAGTGTTAGATCAGATGGGTCTAGTGGATAGTAGAGTTTTCCATCCCAAAAGATGTGCACTTCTCAAGTGCACATGGACAATTCTCAAGAATAGGTCATATACCAGGACACAGAAGTGACTCAGAAATATATGGAAAAACAAACAAACAAATAAGAAAAAATGAAAACAACCAATGGGACTGAACCATGGAGCGAGAGAGGAGGAGGGGCAAGAAGGTGGGGGAGGTAAAGAGCACAAAAGACCAGGATAGTTAACAAATGTTAGTGAAGTGGGAAAGCCCTGGGGTACAATAAAGGACTAGTGTAATATAATTATAAATATACATATATATGCAAAAAAACCCCCACATTTACCAAATATCGGAAGAGAACGGGCCAAACAACCAACAACTGAACATCAACTTAACCAACCAACAAATCGCAGAAAAATGGGAGATGGAGTGACTGAAGGGGGGATACAGAGGGGGAATACGGAGGGAGGAGGAGGGATCAATTAATGCACAAATGTGACAAATCAATAAAATGAATTTTTCAAATAAAAAAATATCATGAAACGTAAAAAAAGGAATGAGACTATTTGAATCTGAAAAAAAGAAAAATATGAAATTAAAAATTATATGAAACAACTTCACAGATCACAATGGTATAAAGTTAAAAATGGTGTAAAGTTAGAAATGAACCACAAAAATAATCCAGAATAAATCAAAGCATGTGGAGATTAAAGAAACTTTTAAACAACTCCAGGATCAAAGAAGATATCAAAGAAGAAATAAAAAGCCTCTAGAGAGTGATGAAAATGGAAAGACAAGCTACTAGGTCTTGTTTCAAAATTAGTATTATGTGAGAATGTCATAAAATATTGGGCTATTGAAAAACAAAAACAAAAAAGAAAATCCTCAAACAGTCTAACTGCAGTTTCTAGAGTTAAAGAACTAGAAAAAGAAGAACAAATGTATCAAAAAGTCAATAGAAGGAAAAACAATAGAAATGAGAGCAGAAATAAATGAAATAGAAAAGAAAGACATACCAAAGGATCAGTGAAAAGCTAAAATTGAAAATTGAAAGGCTGGGCACGGTGGCCCGTGCTTGTAAGCTTCAGCTTATGAAGCGGCCGGGCCTAGGGATCGCGGTTCAAGTCCCACCTGGGGCCCGTAGCGAGACCTAGTTCCAAAAAATAGCTGGGCATGGTGGCGTGCGCCTGTCATCCCAGCTACCTGGGAAGCTGAGGCTGGGGATTGCTTGAGTCTGTGGTACCCCGGGCAACAAGAGCCTGCGGTTCCACAGGCAAAAAAAATAGTAAGGCCTAGTCTCAAAAAATAAATAAATAAATAAAATAAATTAAAAAATATATAAAAAATGAAAATTGAAAAAGCTAAAATTAATAAGCTCTTAACTAAGCTTATGAAGAAAGAAAACCCAAGAATATTATAAGTTAACTCAAGTACCATATACTCAAAAGCCTACAGGTGCCAGTACCTGAGGAAAATAGATGATTATTAAACAACATGCAATGTTAGCATGCTATTAAGTGGCAATTAGCCCCTAGTATTAATGTCAGGGATTAATAAGTAACCTGCTGAAGACCCAGCTAATTCATTACTTTGAGTAGTGAATATAAGCACAGAGTAACAAAACAATTTTTTAAAGAGAAACCACAAATATATTTTTATGCAATTTTCAGCCTTTCAATGTGAAGAATTAATCAGTCAATATTTTTTTTAATTACATAGGCCAAACACACCTCAGAGCTGCCTGTTTAGATCAACCAACATATCATCATTTTTAAAATGATTGATTGCCTATTTAGACCTACCAACATATCATCATTTTTTAAAGTTTATTCTGACACTATAAATAGATGTAAACTCACATTACATAAGAGAGCACAAAGCCTGAACCACAATGAGATACCACCTTACACCAGTAAAAATGGCCCACATCCAAAGAACGGGCAACAAGAATTGCTGGTGAGGATGTGGAGAGAAAGGAACACTACTACACTGCTGGTGGGAATGTAAACTAGTCCAACCACTACGGAAAGCTGTGTGGAGGACCCTCAAGTTAACGAAAATGGAACTACCATTTGACCCAGCAATTGCTCTCTTGGGAATCTACCCAAAAGAGATCTCAATGTGGGTACAAAGGGACACCTGTGCTCTGATGTTTACTGCAGCACAATTTATAATTGCAAGGTCATGGAAGCAACCTAAATGCCCACAAACAGATGACTGGATGAAAAAGATGTGGTGTATATACACAATGGAATATTACTCATCAATTAAAAATTACAAATTTGACAATTTTATAACAGCATGGATGTACTTAGAAGAAATCCTATTAGCAGAAAAAAGTCAAAAAGAAAAAGACAGAAACCAAATGGTTTCACTAATATATGGGATATAGTGAATAAATAAACAAAAGACTGAGGAAAAGTCAAAACAAGCTAAGCACCAAACTAAAGTGTACAACTTTGAGCAGGAGGGAAAAGGGGGGAGGGATGGAGGGGAAAGTGGGGGGGCAAATCCCTGGGATTGCAATGATGTGAAATTTATAAGTAAATAAATAAACAAACAAACAAATAAATAAATAAATAAATTTAATAATTAAAAAAAAGCCTGAATATTTGTGGCTTAACCTGTTCCAGAGCAAAGGATTTTTTAGAGTTTAAGTATAAACTAATGCATAAAATAAAAAATAGATCAATTTAACACTAAATAGATTATATTGTTTCTCCTAACCATTAAATAGCAAATAATTTTTACACTATTTAAATGGGATGCCACACGAGACTAACCTCTCATGATGCCTTGCTTCTCAGGTAAACAATTTTATATTACCTTGAAAATATAAACAGATGGGTATTTTAGTAGGTCATAGTATTCATCAAATTTACCCAGCATAATTCAGATTCCTGTTTTGTCAAAAAAAGGTAAAAGCTTAGGCATTTGTTAGTAGCAAATAATTGAAATAGAGCAGTTGGTCTCAAACTCTTTTGTTAGTGGCTTTAAAAGCAGGAAAAGATTATCCACAATAATCTAACACTATGCTTGCTATCCTATCTAGTCTTTCTCCAGTGGAAAAAAAAGAGTTAGGGATAACCATGAAGTGTTAAAATTCATTGGAAAAGTTGGGGAGATGATATATGTATCTATTTTTATAATTTTGGTATGGCCTTTTTACTTGAACAATGTGTACACATCCTGAAGTCTAAATATAGGAAAATTCTATTAATGAAAAGTTATGCTACTGCTTATTACAAATAAATAAAAATTCAGAGCACACTGATAATGATGAAACTTAAATGAGCACAGAATGTGATAATGCCAACTTTTGAAAACTATAACCACCTAAAAACAATACTGATGAAGCACTGATAACAAAAGGGTCCCTCCTAAACACTGGGGGAATTTTTGCCAACTGTGTATGCACATGAGCTGTAGCAGCTTTGCATGCATCCTGTCTTCCCAGAAGAACAATGAATCAGTTCTCACTAAATTCTAAAAACATCACTAAATTTAGTTTATGTATACCATAACTTCATAATCCTTAACAACTGTTTTTGCAACCATGCCAACCTGGGGAGGTTCATCATCTGCATTAGCAGCTAAAGAATGTCAGAGACCTTGGAATTATTTTCACAGAATTGTTAATAAAAAATGGGAAAAAGAGGCAGCAAAGAAAACAGCCACTTGAATTTATCTTGTTCTAACACTCCTTTCTTTTCTCTTCTTGCTCTCCTTGCCCTCCATGCTCTCTTCTCTGTTGTGTTCTCCTCCTAGAGGGATACTGCCCCTTTATCTCCTCCCATGCCAGGTGAGCCCTCTCATACATGCACACACCCACTGAACCCAGGCATGCACAATCATGGGCAGGGCGGAATACCACAGGCTGTTCATAGAGGCTAATGGCAGAAAAAGCCTGAGCAACTCATTTACCCTACAATAACTCAGTATGTTTCAAGTAGGTCTTAATTTTATGTGAAAATAAATGTCATTGGAATTGGCTGAGATAACATTTATAAGAATCCATTGACATCATCATCCTGATGACATCATACCTCCTTATAACTTCAAGGAGATCATGATCTGCCTACTAACTGTGCAGAGATCCTTCCTTCATCTTCCTCACCTCTTGGAACCCTTCCTATAGGTGCTTAGACTAACCTCTCATGAAGCCACTCACTCATTACCATTTGTTGCTCTTTATTATATTTGTTCAGACTACTGTCTCCTCAAGCATAAAGGACATAGTATTTACCATCAATAAAAATCACTACCTCCTAAATTAGTAACTAGCAGCCTAAGTTTTCATACCTCTCATGGAGCCTAAAATCGAGGTAATCTGAAAACAGTTTTCAGTATGTTAAAAAAAAAAAACTTTAAGAAAATCATAAATTTAATTCTAAAATGGTTGCATTGGTCACATTTCTTACTTTCATCCTGGAATCATACCAACTTAGTAAAGAAATACTGGTTATTTCCTAGTGATCTAAAGTTTGGAATGTTAATTTTAGATTTTTGGTTTATAAAACAGGCTAAACTCATCCTCACTACCATGTCATCTCTCATTTTGATCCATTCAGCTGGAATTTTTTTACTTCTTTGTATTCAAATCTCTCTATTTTAAAAAGATCAAACACCCAGGTCCCTGGCCGTCGGTGCTCCCTTGCCATCGGGGAGCAAAGGGGGTCAAGGTTCCTGGGTAAGCCCCCTAAGCCGGGTGAGCCCGGGAGGGGGGACGGGATGGGGGAGGTGACTCCACCTACCAGCGGATGGCTGCTTCACAGGGCAGCCACCTGCAGCTTGGATCTGCGGAGCCATATTGCCCTCTGCTGCTAGCCCAAGGGGAGCATGGGAAGGCGCAG
The DNA here is from genome assembly GCA_004024945.1 of Uropsilus gracilis. Taxonomy (NCBI): domain Eukaryota; kingdom Metazoa; phylum Chordata; class Mammalia; order Eulipotyphla; family Talpidae; genus Uropsilus; species Uropsilus gracilis. The sequence continues at coordinate 19,980 of PVHY01003672.1, read as the reverse complement.
CTCTGGCCATCCCAGCCCGGCCCCTCGCAGGGAAGTACTGGCGGGCAAGGGGGGGGGGACGTGCGGGGGAGCTTTCCATTTGGCTCTTACTCCAGCTAAACTTCAGAGGATCAAGAACATGCGCAACACAAACCCCAACATAGAACGGGCGAGGGACCATGTAAAAATCCAGCCCACAAGCCTAAGATGGACACAACAGATGGGCAACCGAGAGAACCACTGCATGCAAAACAAGAGAAACAATGGTGGAGACACAATGTCACCATGTGCACTTATGTGTTCACCAGGCCAAGAAGACCCGGGACTTTTTGGAGATGCCTTCAAGGAGAGCAACACACCCTCCTCCCCAAGCTATGGGAGAGAAGATGACCAAAGATGGGGTAATCGGCCCCACATCAAAACTGCAAACTGAGGCAGAAGAGATGATCTTCAAAGGTCATTCACAGACGCCTGTATTCACAGAGAAACTTCTTGACCAACACTGGTGGGGTGTAAGACCCCCTAAATCTGACACCAGAGCCATAAGGAAAAACAGCAAAGCAATGGAGATGGGATTGGAGAAGACAGCCTGCAGCAAGAAAACATGAACAGATCACAAATGCATATAGACTGGCCACCCAACTTAAGACTGAAAATCTACCAGCAAGGCTCACCTGGTTCCACAACACAGTCCCTCATCCAGTGAAAGGACACTGCCATAGGAAAGAGACTAATGAACTTAAGCACAACGAGTAAACAACAAAGAGTGGGTTTGAAAGAATGGATGGGGCACCAGATGGAGGAGGGAGAGGGATGTATCCCCCTAAAAAAACACTTACAGAGGTTGTGATCTAAAGAGCAAAATAAAAATAAAATAGAATAAAATAAAAACAAATATCTTAACTGCAGCCCTCAGGGATCTCTCACTACTCTTATTCCTCCAGCATTTGTAAACTATTTTGTTTCCCTATTTTCTTAACAGGTGCTAATCCTAATCCCAATAACTGCATCCTTGCTTTCTACTTCACTTTTTTATTTGGCTTACTTTTTTAATTAATGTAACATTGGTTTACAACACTGTATATGATTCAGCATATAGGGTCACACCTCTTCAGATCTACATCACTTTCAAATCAACATTGCACAAGCAGAATGTTTTCAACTGGATACTCAACAAACGAATGAAACCCTTTTAAAAAAGGAAATTGATCTGAGTTTGTAGAGCAGTTGATTGAAGTTCATCTATTAATTATCACAATTTGTAAAATTCTAAAAAAGCCAAATCCTGCTAAACAGAATTTTGCCTACTAGGTATTTATCTCCCCAAACTTTTTATTAAGAACATGTTAATGCATGGAGAGAAACAGAGGAAACTAGTAAACATCTGTAAAGTAACCAATCCTCACTGTCAAGCATCAGGCTCACCATTCTGGGTAGGTCCTTTATTGGTTCTTGCAGTTACATAAGCAACCAGGCAAGGTAGGGCAGGTGGGGGGGAGGGATAGGAAAGGAGGCAAGTGAGCTCCTCAACCCCCCATGAATCTTTATGCTCTTTCTCTGGGCCCTCTCTTTTGTTCTCTAATGCTCTCTCATCCCATGCTCTCACTCACGTTCATGCCCTCTGTGCCTCTTCGGCCCTTCTCTTCTAGATCCAGGTGTGCACACTTACACATGCACACACCTACTGGGCCACACAATCACAGGGATGACACAACACTATAGGTGCTGGTTATATAGGTTAATGGAGGAAAAAACCTGAACAACTTACTTACCCTGCAACATCTGTGTACTTTCTACCTAGATCCAAGACCTGTTATCAATTTACCATATTGATTTTGTCATCCTCCAATAATCTATTTATATACAGTTTATATTGTTGCTGAATCATTTAAAAGTAAATTGTAGAAATCATAGCATATCACACCCAATACAATTAATATTTAACTCAGTAGTATAGTCCAATGTCCAGTTCTTAATCAAATTTGCCCCACTGACCTGAGAATGTCTCCCATATTGGTTTTTTTTCCTAACCAAGATCCAGCAAATTTTATGGGTTAGATTTATTTGTTAAATGTTGTAGGGAAAGATAATGTTTCCCACATTTGTTAGTGTATACTGAACCCCATTAATCTCTTTATATGTTTTTAATTTTAAAGTCCTCCTTTTTCTTATGCTATCAACTTTTTAAACAGGTAAGCAAACAGTTGTAGAAATATTTTTAATAATGATAAATAACTCTATGGGAGAGATGTTTATCAGTTTCATATATATATGTATACATACATATATATATATGAAATTCCTGTTCTGAGGTTCTGAGATTTTGAAGTTTCATCTAATCATCAGTTGATATAGTTCCAAATAAAATAGCCACTGAAGGGAGAAAAGTGTAACTTTACATGATAATGAATAGGTTCTAGCAATTACTAGCTAGGACTCCTTGAACAACTTATTTAGCTGCTATGAGGTTCATTCTCTGCTATATAAGAGGGAGATAATACCCACCTTCTAGAGTAACAATTACTATGAGATAATTATGTAAATGCCTAGCATAACATAGAATCTTAATAAATACTAGTTTCTATCTCCTAAGTTGCTATTTTTTGTCTAAAAATGGGATATTTCCAGATTGGTAAACTTGCCAAGTATGAGTCTTTCTTTCAACATTTACTGCCAAGTCAATTGCAAAGCGTAAAGTCTAAAGTGAAGTTTTACACATTTTACCTTGCTTTGCTTCGGGGAAGTGTTTTTGAAAGTAATATCTATAAAATTATTTCTAAAAGTCATTCCTCACTATAACTTTAGACAAAATCACTGCTATTTTCAATTAATATAGTGATCTAAATATGTTTTTAGCTTTCTTTAGATTATATATCTGACATTTTAAAAATATGACAGCTAAAAAATAAAGGAATCAACTTCAAATTACTTGCATAGTTTTAGTAAACCTGTATTAAAATTAGAGATATGTAGTATATAAAAATTACAACTTAAAAAAAAGCTAATTCAAAGCTACTTATATCTTTGAAGTAGAAAGATCAAATAAGACATTATAGACTATTTTTAAAAAGATACAGAATGGATAGACTAGATTGTGAAAATTCCAAACTTAGATTTCTCTTGTATTTATCATTACACTTTAAATTAAACACTATAAATAACTATGCTGGGTGAGAGAAACTGGAATATAGTAATAATTTCATAAAAATAAGTTATAAAATAATGTATGTATTGTCTTGTTTCTGCTAGTTACATTTTTTATTTTAGAAGATTATATATATTATATATATGTAACAACTTTCTTTTACTGTAACTTTATAGTATTACTTCTACTTACTATATGGTGATTCTAAAGTAAAATATTCCATGAGCTTCAGTAATTATGAATATGGATGTTTGTTTATTTTTTAGACCACAGTACTAGAATCTGTTTGCTATTAATTACCATTATGAGGAGCACATAAAATAACCATTTTGAGATTTTTGGGTATGATTGTTAATGATTGTTGCAAAATACTTCATCAGGCAGGACATATAGATGATTGGCCCAAGGAACTATAATCTTATATCAAGCTCAAGAAAGTGAAAGCAAACTCTGAATTGAAATGCTCTAAGATCATAAGTAGAACAATTAAAGTGGTGTAATTTTATAATTTTTCAACATCATTAGAGATCTTTGACCAACTAAATACTAGTAATCAGAAATAAGAGAACTATTTTTAAGCAAATTTCCTCCTAATTAGTGACATAAACTCTCTTTTCCAGTCTTGCTGGTTTATTCACTATGGAATCCCTGCCCCCAATCTCTGCCCATTACAACTTCAAGGATCTCACTCTCTTTCCCCAACTAAGGTAGTAATGTCTCTGCGTCATGTAATTTAACACTTAATTATATACTCTTTTGTGCTGCTCTCTAATTGTTTTAGGTGTGTATGTATTCTCTTCTCAACTAGATTGTAGTCCCTGAGGCTAGGACCATGTGTCATATTTCTTTGTAAATTCTTTTTATCCTGTTGGAAAATCTAAATATAGCCTTTTTTAAAAAAAAATGTGGCCAGAGCTCCAAGCAAAAAAAATGTCATGTCTCTGTGGCTACTCATTGAGCACTGATATTTTCAAATTCATTCAGATCCTCTGGGTATAGTGAACATACTTCTACTCAAGTTGGCTAAGCTAGATAGGTATCTATAATAAGTAGACAGGATGAGTTCATGGGACCCAATTGCAGTTTGGTGATTAAGACTGCACAGAACTAAACTTGGGAATTGGAAGGTCAGAAATTCATCAGTGTCTTTTCCTAAAAGCTAGCATGATCTCTTTTTCTATTTCCCCACTCAGCTGCTTCTATCTCACTATACAAATGAAAGCAGGTTTCACTCACCTGTTTTCTAGCATCAACCTTCCATAGTCTAATTAGTCCCAGACACCTTGAATAACTCATTCAATCTTCACATCCCATTTCTAAATTTCTGACAGAAAAAATTACAATTGTCATGTAATAGATCAGATATTAATTCTTAGTCCAATCAGTTGTTTCCTGAATAGCAGGGATCATCTGGTCTGGTATCCATTCTTAGCAGATTATAAAGGAGGAGAAAGGACAGAAAACAGGCACCTTGATTGATGCAAGTCAAATCTAAAGGAAATTGCTACCAAAAATGTTATGGATGTTTTCCCACTTTATAACTCCCTTTCACTGAGAATTTTACCACAGTGGGGTGGGCCACCATCAGTACATTTGTACTAAATGACACTATATCTCTGACTAGCTGACCAAACTAGGGTGTTCACTCTTCCCAAGCCAGGTCAAACTGGTTTCTTCCTGGGAAATTTGAAGAGAAGCCAAGAAAATACCCATCAGGTTGGGCAGGGCTTCTGAGAGAAGAGGCTGTTAAGTCAGAACTATTTCAGAACCATCCTTCCCCATTCTGTGCACAGGGAAGGAAAGACAGTCTGTTGTGAGAGAAGAATTAAGTAAATATCCTTTAAAAAGTGGGGCTGAAATAGGAGAAATCTTTGGCTGGATTTTCAATGCCAAATAGTTTCTGATTTCAGAAGCCCAACTATTTTCCTGCACTTGAGTTCTGTGAGACATCTCCACATTCTTTCTTGCTTTAATTAGCTTGAGTTGGTTTCTGGAATTTGCAACCAAAATACATTTGTCCATTGAGACACGTTAGTTGTGTTAAGATGCCAATATTTTGTTGCCATGAAAATCTTCTAAATTTATCTTGTAGACTCACATATCTGTGTGGTATACAGTCCATCTGTTGGTGACTCATGAGGATTAAATAGTATCAGTGGCTTCTGTTACCTGATTCTACATTGGGTGTTATACGATTTCTTGAAAGAGAACAACTTGTGAAGGAAAGGTAACCTAGACATTTTTTTTTGTCATTTAATATGTCTGTTATATCAGATTGTGTGTTACAGTCTTCAAAGCACATTACACGCATTTTCATTTCACATGAATGTAATTATACCATTCCTATCTCATAGATGCAGAAACTTCAGTTCAAAATATCCAGCAATTTTTCAGTATTAAGTCTCAGAAAGAGGCCACCTAGATTCAGAACTATGGCTCTTTTTCAATTTTTTTTTATTTTTCATGCAGATTTATTTGTATATGTATTGTTAAGACCCTTCATTTCCCCCTTACTCCCACTCCACCTCCAATGTCTCCCACCTCCCTTTCACTTCAAGTCATTGGTGTTTGACCCATTGAGCTTTTCTCTTTACTGGTGCAGTGTCTTTTTCCTGGGTGATGACCTGCTCTCCTGGGATTGCATGACCGATGCTACTTCGATTTCCACAGATGTCTTAGCAGTGAGTATTTATTCTAATCATGTATGAACCCTTGTAGGTCAGTTGAAAGTTAGTTGTGTTGCCCTTTGTTCCCGTCTCCTCTGTGCAAAGCTTTCTACGATGGAGGTGATTTTCTTGTTCTCCAGACCTGTGCGATCTCAGGGATTCGCATCACCTCATTCATGTTGGTTTTCTCCTCCATTCCAGCATTTGTTCCGTGTTGCTGTTTCCAGTCCTTATGGTTCTGGCATCTGAGGCTGGGCTCCAACATCTAGCCCCTTGTGGTAGAGAGGTTCTTTAAATGGAGGCCAATTCCATTCAGTGGTCAGTCCAGTTCCACTCCTCTCCCTCTGTTTGCAGTTGTTCTGTGGCCATGTCTTTTTTGTACCCTTCTCCTTTTCAGGAAATGGGAGTGTTTTTGTTGCTGTTGAACACATTCTGGATAAGGAGTTTGCTTCTCTGCCCCCAAAGTCACTGTAGGTGTAGTTCTGTTGATTGGTCATCATTTCAATAGGCTTTAAAGTTTGGGACCTTGTTGTTCTAGTCATTTTTATTTTTGGTCTCACCCAGGTATCAGAAGCATCCAGGGCCTTTATTCTTCAGTAACTGCAGCAGAATAGGTGGATATTCTCTTTCTGCTCTGATTTGTTAGAAGTGGGATTAAGTGAAGGGGGAACCACCCCTGCCCAACCCTATCCCCTATCTGGTTGTGCACCAGCAGGGGTGCCAGCCTGGTTTCTCTAGGGACAAAGGCATGCTTCCCAACCTGCCTCCGGTTCCCTGTGGTTTCCTTGGTTGGGAAAGGAGCGGAAGCCCCACCTACTTGCAGTCCTAACCCAAGGTCTAGACCACAGGTAGGGCCACACTGGGGAGTCCCTCATCAGGTCCAGTGCCTCTGGAAGACAGGAATTTTCAGTGCCCACCCAAGACCCGGCTGGCATGAGCCCGCTAGTAGGCATTTACTCTGTTCCAGCTTCCACCTCAACATGAGTTCCCCCCATGGGTGCCAGCCCTGCCTCCCAGGCTCTCAGAACTCTGACTCCTAATATATTTCTCGCTACATTTGTCTTTGTCTCCTTAGACTAAAGTTTTAACACCCCCACTTTAAAAACTCTCTTTTTTATTAAAGTATAAAATGGGTATGTAAAAGTACACAAATCATAAATCTATAGCTCAATGAATTGTCACGAAGTGACACACGAGGTAGTCACCAACAGTGCCTGAACATGACATGCCCACCTCCCCAGAGTTTTCTTTCTGCATTTTCCCAATACTTTTCTCTCTTCCCAAAAGGAAATCACTATTCTATCCACCATTAAAAGTTATGGACTGTTTCTTTTTATTTTTAATTTTAAATAATTTATTTATTTTTTATTTTTATTATACATATTTTTCACATCTTTGTGTTCCCTGAGGTTCAACCACCACCTCCCCTCCCTGATAGCTCCCACTCATCCCACCCTCCACTTCCCCACCTTCTCCCACTTCCCCCACCAACTTGTGTACTTTAGTTTAGTTGTTAGCTTGTTTTGACTTAACCTCCTGGTCTCTGGTTTATTTTTCCTATGTCCCACATATAAGTGAAAACATTTGGTTTCATCTTTTGCTTTCTGACTTGTTTCTGCTAATATGAATTTGAGATAACATGGATGTACTTTCTTGTTTCGTTTTTGCTAAGTTGTGTGAGTTCCTTATGGATCTTTGTTACCAAACCTTATCACTTCTGTGGAGGGCAAAAATTTTCTCCCATTCAGTTGGGTTTCTTTTTCTTTCGTCTGTTGTCTCTTTTGCTGTACAGAGCTGTTTATGTTTTCCTTCAGTTTTTTTGCCAGCAGTAGATGTGTCCAGAAATAACTTTTTGAAGTGTAATTCATGGAGAGTTTTGCCCAAGTTTTCCTCTATATGTTTTATGGTTTCATATCTTACATCCAAGTCTTTTATCCATTTTGAGTTGGTTTTTGTACATGGTGTGAGGGAATTGTCTTGGTTCATTTTTTTTTTTTTTTGCATGTCTTGGTCCAGTTTTCCTAGCACCATATATTGAAGAGGCTGTCCTTGTTCCAATGTAAGTTTTTCACTCCTTTGTCAAAGATTAGTTGACTATATATGTGTGGTTTAATCTCAGGGCACTCAATTCTGTTACATTGATCTGTCTGTTTTCATGCCAATACCAAGCCGTTTTAATTACTATGGCTTTGTAGTTTAATTTGAAGTCTGGAATAGTAATACCTCCACTTTCTCTTTTTTTGGTCAGGAGGCTTTTTGATATTTGAGGTCTTTTGTTATTCCATATGAATTTCAGTAATTTTTGTTCTATCTCTTAAAAGAATGTCTTTGGAATTTTTATAGGGATTGCTTTGAATCTGTAGATTGCTTTTGGTAGAATGGCCATTTTGATCATGTTAATTCTTGCAATCCATGAGCAGGGAATATCTTTCCATTTCTTTATGTCTTCTTCTATCTCTCTTAGCAGTGTTTTAAAGCTTTCTTTGTAGAGTTCTTTCATGTGTTTTTTTAGGTTTTGTCTCAGGTATTAAATTTTTTTTGGTGCAATGGGAAATGGGATGGTTTTTTTTTTTAATTTCTTCTTCTTCTGCTTGATTTTTTGCCTATAGGAAAGTTACTGACTTCTGTGTGTTGATTTTGTAACTGGCAACCTTAATGAACTGGTTTATTATTTCAAGTGGTTTTTCTGTATAGAGAATCATATTGTCTGCATATGTGGATTGTTTCTTTTCAAACTTTATGTAAATGGGATCACCCTGGATGGACACTTTAATATTCAACTTCTTTTACTGATGTGTGATTTGTTCACTTTGCTGGGGGTAACAGAACTTTCTTCATTTCTGTTCCTTCATAGTATTGTTTTCATGAATATACCACAATTTAGGTGATCATTCTTTCATCTCTAGATCTTTATAGTTTTCCACTGGGGGCTATGAGTATTTGTGAGCTCCGTCGTTTATGCTCTCTTGTGTAAATACCTATGAGTTAAATGGTTGGGTCAAAAGTTTTTAAAAGTTGAAAGATTTAAAGCTATTGCAAGGCCTTTTCCCAGTGTGTATGTATTAATTTCTTCTCCCCACACTAAGATGGAAAATTTTGACTACTCCATATTCTTGGTAGTTTTGATTTTTAATTTAACACATTCATATATAATGTATATATCACTGTGGTCAATTTAACTTTTCCAGATAACTAATGAACTTGAGTGCATCTTTAAGTTTAATGCTCATTTAGATGTTCTTTTTTGTAAAAGGTCTGCTTGAAATTTTATACATCTTTCTAGAGTTGCAAGAATTCTTCATACATTCTGAATAATATGGATTCTGAGTCATATGCATTGCAAGTATCTTCTCTTCTATAGTTTTCATTTTCAGCCTTGAATTTTTGACATTAAAGAAGTTCTAACATCTTATTTTCACTTCCTCTTTCTCTCAAAATGTAATGATTTCAAATACTTGGGATAAAACTCAATGAAACAAGATGCTGAATGTTACTTCTCTGTTTTGGCCAAATCCCAAATGCCAAAACACATGTAGAGGGGGACCTGTACTGTCACAATCATTTTAGACCTGCTAAGAGTATGAAATATTTTGCCTTCTAGAACCCACCACAGACCTTGAAAGCATGAGAATTTTGAGGAAAAATAGTAAGAGTGTGAGCATCTATTTGGAAAGTGCTCTCTCCTTTTCCCACCTTCACTAGATGTCAGAAAGAAGTATGCCTCACCTTCCAACCTTAAGCCAAATGAAAGTTGTTTCATTTATTTATTACTTATACTCAGATTTTATTACTTAGAATTTATTACTTAGATTCTGGTTGAAGCTTCACGCACTTGTAAGTGGGCATAAAATGGAATTTCACTTAGAGAAGGTAAAGCAGAATACCATGAAGTGACTAAGTAGAAGTCACAAAATAAAACTGATCTGGAACCTCTGAAGAGGAATCTTACCCACTTACCCCTTCCAAGGATGAAAGCTTCGGTTAGAGGGAGCCCTCAAAAGCAGACAACCACTGATTTTTGTGTGTTGATTTTGTATCTGGCTACTTTATTGAACTGGTTTATTATTTCAATTAGCTTTTCTGTGGATTTTTTTTTTTTGGGTTTTGTAATAGGCTTGTTTAGACTCTCTATTTCTTCTTTGTTCAGTATATGCAAAACATCAAACAGAAGAAGAAAAAATAAAACCCACTCCATTTATCATCACACCAAAGAAAAGAAAATTAAATACCTTGGAATAAACCTAAAAAAACATGTGAAATATCTATATAAAGAAAGCTATAAAATGCTTATAAAAGAAATAGAAGACATTTTAAAATGTTCATGGATTGCAAGAATTAACATTGTCAAAATGGCCATCTTAATAAAAGCAATCTACAGATTCAACTCCAATAAAAATTCCAGTGACATTATTTGAAGAGATAGAACAAAAATTACTGAAATTCATATGGAAAAACAAAAGACCACAAATATCCAAAGCCCTCATGATCAAAAGAAGAGAGAATGGAGGTATAACAATCCTAGTCTTCAAATTATACTATAAAGCCAAGCCGGGCATGGTGGCTCGTGCCTGTAAGCTTCAGCTTATGAAGCGGCTGGGGCTAGGGATCATAGTTCGAGTTCCTGCCTGGGGCCCATAGTGAGACCTAGTTCTAAAAAATAGCTGGGCATGGTGGCGCGTGCCTGTAATCCCAGCTACCTGGGAAGCTGAGGCTGGTGATTGCTTGAGTCTGTGGTACCCAGGGCAATGAGAGCCTGTGGTTCCACAGGCAAAAATAGCGAGAACTAGTCTCAAAAAAAATATTATACTATAAAGCCATAATAATTAGAACAGCATGGTACTGGAACAAAAGCAATTAGACAAATGGAGCAGAACTGAGTGCCCAGAAATAAAGCCACACATATACAGTCAACTCATTTTTGACAAGGGGCAAAAAATATATATTGGAACAAGGATAGCCTCTCTTCAATATATGGTGCTCATAAAACTGGACCTATACATGCAAAAAAATTAACCAGAACAATTCCCTCACACTCAAAATGGAGAAAAGACTTGGATGTAAGTTATGAAACCATAAAATATATAGAAGAAAACTTGGGCAAACGTTCCAGGCCTTAGACTTCAGAAACCCCTTTCTGGACACATCTACAGATGCTAGAAAACTGAAGGAAAACGTAAACAGCTGGGACTACATCAAACTGAAAAGCTTCTGTACAGCAAAAGAGACAACAGACAAAAGAAAAAGAAACTCAATCGAATGGGAGAAAATTTTTGCCCTCAATACAAGTGACAAGGGTCTGATAACAAAGATACACAAATAACTCACAAAACTTAACAAAAACAAGACAAAAAACCCACTTAAGAAATGGGGAAAAGGTCAGGCATGGTGGCTCATGCCTGTAAGCTTCAGCCTATCAAACGGCCGGGGCTAGGGATCGCGGTTCGAGTTCCACCTGGGGACCGTAGCCGGTAATTCCAGCTACCTGGGAAGCTGAGGCTGGGGATTGGTTGAGTCCGTGGTACCCCGGGCAACGAGATCCTGTGGTCCACGGGCAAAAAAATAGCGAGACCTAGTCTCAAAAACAAACAAACAAACAAACAAAAACAAACAAACAAAAAGAAATGGGGAAAAGAACTAAAAAGACATTCCTCCAAAGAGGAAATACAAATGGCCAACAAGTGTATGAAAAAATGCTCAACATCACTAATAATCAGGGAACTGCAAATCAAAGCCACACTAAGATACCATCTTACACCAGTAAGAATGACCCATATATAAAAACAAACAAACAAACAAACAAACAAAAAACAGGCAATAACAAAGGCTGGCACAAATGTGGAGAGAAATGAACACTCTTACATTGCTAGTGGGAGTGCAAACTGGTCCAGCCACTATGAAAGGCTGTGTGGAGGACCCTCAAACTACTGAAAATGGAGCTACCATTTGACCCAGCAATCGCACTACTGGGAATCTACCCAAAGGAAACAAAAACACTAATTCAAAAGAACACTTGTACTCGTATGTTTATCGCAGTTGTATTTACATGGAAACAACCCAAATGCCCCCAAACTGATGAATGGTTGGAAAAGAGGTGGCATATTTACACAAAAGAATGTTATTAATCAATCAAAGGAGATAAACTTGTCATTCGCAGCAACATAGATGGAGCAAGAAGGAATCATGGTTTCAGAAATAAGCCAGAAAGAAAAAGAGAAATAAGGGATGGTCCCATTTATATAAGGGATACAGAGGGGAAAAAAAACAAACAAATGAACAAGAAAAATTTAAAACTGCCAACAGAACTGAATCATAGAGGAGAGGAGAGTAAAAATGGGGGTGGGGAGGGCACAAGAGAGTAAAATGCTTCATGGGTGTTAAGTTGGTGGGAAAACCCAGGGGTAGACAATGATGTGGGGGGAAAAATATTTATTTATATATATGTGTGTGTGTGTGTGTGTGAAAGAAAGAAAGAAAGAAAGAAAGAAAGAAAGAAAGAAAGAAAGAAAGAAAGAAAGAAAGAAAGAAAGAAAGAAAGAAAGAAAGAAAGAAAGAAAGAAAGAAAGAAAGAAAGAAAGAAAGAAAGAAGGAAAAGCATACAAAAGGAAGCTGCAGTAAGGTTATCTTGGGGGAGAAAGGGGACTTCTAAGAAAAATCTGGAGAGAAAGAGTCAGCTTTGGATAACATTGTTATCCAGAGAGTAATGAGGACAGATGTACCAGACACATTCAGGACTTTTTTCCCCTAACCCTCTTTGGTCTCCTGACACAGGATGGCAGGATCAAAAACAGCTATTGGAAGTGGAGGAGGTCATACGGGGGGAAGCTGGAAAGGTGCCTTCCCCACCACAGGCTCTGAAGTGGAAAGCAAGCCTGAGTTGAGGAAGCTAGGAACAGTTAACTTTGAACACATTTGGCATTCTGAAATTGTCCTTGACCAGACTGGAGTTATGTGATTATGAGCCTGGACTATACCCTTCTACAAATTCTCCTCTCAGATATTTCTTTCCCGATGTTTGATTTATCTATTGTGTTTTCAATTTCAATTATCAAAATTTTAGACAAATTCTGTTTGGCTCTTTATCCTACTTAATCACTTTTCATATCCTTTGTTCCTTGTTCCATTTTCAACTTTTTTTTCCTTTAATATGTCAAATGTAGCACTTTCATGTTGTGTCTGATGATTACAACCTCTGAAGCCTTTGCATATCTGATTCTACTGTTTTTGCTTCTGCTAATTCTTGCTTCCAGTGAAATATTTCCTTCTGTTGTTAGCTTTTTTTTTTTTCTTTATGTGAACAGGATCAGTGGTCGTGGCATTTTATTTGTGGAATTTCTTTGACATCTGAATTGAAACTGCAAACTTCCCTCCTGTTGCTTGGGGGGCTGCCTACCTGAGCTCACACTTCAAATTAAATGATCATTTTAGGTTTCAAACCTCACAGGAAGCTTGCTTTGGGGCTGAAAATCTACTCGGAGGCCAATTTGTGTTATAAATGCTCAGGGGAGGTTTTCTATCATCCAGTCCCCACACAGAGAGACAAGTTTAAGACAGGCAAGTTCTGAACAATAAGTTCATTTCTCGCTGGAATTTTTGGGGTTCCAATCTTATGGAAATCCAGTAGATCCTCTACTTGTGTGGGCCATAGGTATTATTACCTGTCCCCCAAACTCTGTGCATCCATCAAAGTAGAAAGTTCAAGAAGAAGGTCAAGTTCTTCAAAAATCTTTGGCTAATCCAGCTTACAAGTTCACTTTCCCATTTTGATTCTCATCTTCTCTTCATTTTAAAAAGATCTCAGTAGGTTTACTTATCACATGTCAATCAGCAACACATTTTAACTTCTTAAAAATAATTTATTCTTAAGCCAGGCACGGTGGCTCGTGCCTGTAAGCTTCAGTCTATGAAGCAGCCAGGGCTAGGAATTGCGGTTCGAATCCCACCTGGGACCCATAGCGAGACCTAGTTCCAAAAAAATAGCTGGGCGTGGTGGTGCGCGCCTGTAATCCCAGCTACCTGGGAAACTGAGGCTGGGGATTGTTTGAGTCTGTGGTACCCCGGGCAGCATGAGCCTGCAGTTCCGCTGGCAAAAATAGCAAGACCTAGTCTCAAAAAAAAAAAAAATTATTCTTGAATAAATTTGAAGTGGGGGTTTACCCAACTTCTGATAACTTTTTGGATGCTAACCAAACCTGTGACACTCTTAAGTATACTTCTGGATTCCTGTACAATATCCCTTCCTGTTTGAAAGACATCAGTGGACATTTGTTATCCAAGGCTACATATGGTGTGTGAATTTTCACCTGTTCAGGGTGTTTAAAAATGAAAATGGCCAGGCATGGTGACACATACCTACAACCCAAACACTGGAAGGCAAGAGGACAGGGATTGCTTGAGTTCAGGGGTTCGAAACTACCCCAGACAGCATAGGGAGACCTGGTTCTCGAAAAAGCAGCTGGGCATGGTGGTGGGTGCCTGTAATCCCAGCTAGCTGGGAGGCTGAGGCTGGAGATTGCTTGCGTCCATGGACTGCACACTACTACTACTACTACTACTACTATTACTACTACTACTACTACTACTGGGCAACATAGCAAGACCTAGTCTTAGTACATACATACATACAAATACATCATCGTATGTATTTGCCCATTGAAGAGCTCAGTTTCATAAAGCTGATCACACACTCTCACAATTAGGTAACAAGCTTAATGTGTCTAAAAACATATTTAGTAGTTGCACTTCTAAGCTATTGAAGAAGTACTACAGAGGAGTGAGTTTGAGATTCCAATCAAAGGTAGCACTCATCAACATATATGTAAGGCTTGTAAACATTTGTGAAGCCAAACAGCCCAAAACAGCAGAGACCATCAGACTAGTGACTCTGATTTCTCTAGTGTCTACAATCCTTCTCAGCTTTCTTAGGTAGCCCCAGTGGGAGAAGGGTCACCAAACCACTTATCACTTTTATGGAAAAGAATGACTGATTGTTCACCAAAGTTGTCTCATTTTGTCCTAGATCCTATTTCCTCCCTGTCATCTGAGTTTTTGCCTAATACTGGAGTATTTATAAAGTGAGCAGAAGCAATATGCAGCACTCTCTGCTTGGTCCCTAAACCTCTCTTACATACTGATTGGTGGCCATGGGTACTTGACTCTGCTTCCTTTCAAATGGAGTTAGCATATATATGTCTACTGATTATCTGCTGAGCCTCTTTGCTAAACCAGATCATAATCAGAAAAGAATGATGTGCAATACATACAAGAAATGTGAACACTACATAAGACTAAATTTAAGTGGTCTGTCTACTCTGTTAGCCCCTTAACTCTGATTACTTGCTTCATTTTCTTTCCTATTGCTTTTTGCTAAGTTTCAATGATTCAGTGTAAAATGACTCAATAAGCCATGTCATTGGAAAAACAAGACCAAAACCAAAACTCGCCATGATCTGACTCTTCTGCAATAGAAGTAGAGGACTCCAAGACTCCAGAAGACAGGAGACCATGAGATAAAAGAAATCTGTTACTACATTTATTATATATAAACAAGCACAATTCAAATATTCCTGAAATTCCAGTAAATTATCTAAGGTGATTGTAAAATCTGCCTTTAGCAAACCAGGTTATCTGGATCTAGCATCTAGGATAGGAATATGACCTTTTACTCTGTCACTAGTTCCATCTTGCTATGTTGTTCACTGGGTTATCATAATGACTAAGCATCACAAACATTATAGTCTCACTGCAACTACCAAACAGTGATAAGTTTATGGGTGTGTATATCATTCTATCTAAAAGCCTAGGGGTGACTGAGCTAAGCAAGCCTGGCCAGAGGCCAGCTGTTACACACATAGATAAAAAATGTTTCTCCATATGTAACCTAAATAAATCTGGAAGCCACATATGGATAGGCTTCTGTGAAGTGTATCATAGTCATGTTCAAAGACAACATTCTGACTCTAGGAGTCCTGCAAATAATGCTGATATTTACACTAGTGAGGTAAAACTTTCGCACAAAGTTTTCTTACATTGTCAGAATATTTGGTGAAAAACTCAAACAAAAAACAAAGCATAAAGGCAATTTCTCATACTTAACAAGAACAACACCTTGGTAAACCATATTCACTTAACTGTTAAGAATTGTAGTAAGCAAAGCCAAAAGAAAATTCCAAGGCTACACTATGGGCTAGTTACATGTTCTTAAAAGTATCACCCCAGGGATGATTTGTTAATTAAAAAGGAGGAAACTACTTTTACAAGGTCAGATCTGGCAGCCACCACCATAACTAAGTGAAAAAAATTTAATACCACTAATGGTACAAACTAGTTTAATATGTCTTCTGAAGTGATACAATGGAAAGACACAGTGATAGTTGGGTAGCATATTTATGAAAGTGTTAACCTGAAACTAATCAGGGGGAAACTATGAGGCAAATTCAAACATTCTTCATTCTTTAACATGTAGGATATTCTACAAGACAAGTGGCTCATAATCTTCAAAATGATCAGTGTCATAAAAGTTAGAGATTGCAAAATGATTCTTCTAAACTAAAGACTAGAAATATCTGAACCTTAATTAAATCTTAGTTTAAAAAACAATTTTAAAGGGTATTTGGAGACAATTTTAATATTTTGAATATATGGGAGGTAATCTACTCAATGTTTCATTTCTGGTGTGAGAAAATAACATTGTGGTTATATAAAAAATGTCCTTGTTCTTAGGAAATGAAACATTGAGTGTATTTAGGGGTAAAGTCTCATGACAGCTTATATTTAATTGATTCAACAAAAAATGAAGGCAAGTAGATGGAGGCAAACAACAAGCAAATATCACAAAAATTAATGACAGGTGAATCTGGATGAAGGGTATAATGGATACTCATTGTTCCAGTTTTTCAACTTTTTGTTAGCTTGACATTTTTGAAATTAAAGCATTGGGCGGAGCATGGTGGTTCATGCCTGTAAGCTTCAGCCTATGAAGCGGCTGGGGCGAAGGATAGCGGTTCGAGTCCCGCCTGGGGCTGGTAGCGAGACCTAGTCTCAAAAAAATAGCTGGGCGTGGTGGCGTGCGCCTGTAATCCCAGCTACCTGGGAAGCTGAGGCTGGGGATTGCTTGAGTCTGTGGTACCCCGGGCAACGAGAGCCTGCAGCCCATGGACAAAAATAGCAAGACCTAGTCTCAAACAAAACAAAAAAAAAGAATTTAAAGCATTGAAATGTTTTTAAAACCTCTAAGTCTCTGAATTATGCCTAGGAATTTACACTGAAAGTATGGGCAATAAATGATACTAGGATGGTGTCATACTACATGAGATGTTTATGTTAGTCTCTAGCAAAACACGTATAGTTTTTGGTAGGTATGGTACAATTCAATGACAAGTTTTAAACGTGAGATAAAGAAAAGTACCAAAGATCAGATTGCTTACTAGTGGCAGAGCTCGGTTATAAACTAATGCTCACTTTTTTTTCCCCTCTAGGAAAAGCAAAAAATTTCAGGACCTGCTATGCTCTGAAATGAAATAAACTACACCCAATTTTGCAGGGGCTTGATATTAATGCTAACTTCTAAGTAATTGTTAAATGCTAAAGATAACCAACAGAATAGGAAGAGAATAATGTAAAAATACTGTTCTATTTAGCCAAACTTGAGAATATTTGTGATTTATATGAGGATTTGAGGAACTTAATGAAATTGTTACTTTAAAAAAAAAAGAGAACGAGAAGCTCTTTGATACAGAATTAATAAGAGTTTAGGAACAGCTAGGAAAGATTTACTTATAGATAGTTTGATCAATATCTTGAACTTGTACAAGGAAATTGTAACAGCGAGGAAATGTTCTGAAAATTAATGTGATTTTATAAAAGTCACCAAATCTCACAATAATAGTCTTGGCATTTCTCCCCCCCCAATCTTTCAGAGGTCTACTCTCAAACCTCTTCTCTTTGCTCTTTTTTTAGCTCATCTGTTCCCTTTCCTTAACTAACAATTCAAGCAAATATCTCCTAAAATATGTACTTAGATTTATTTATTTTATTATTATTATTATTATTTTTGGCTGGGCTCTCTAGCACATTTTCAATTGTCTCTAGAATTCCACTAATCCATGCAATATCTCAAAGTGAATTTATCATTCTTGCCTTAAAACTTTTTTTTCTCTCTGTTCACCCAAACTTTATTTTTTATATGTATATTTATATTACATTATTCCATTATTGTGTACCCTGGGGCTTTCCCACTTCACTAACACTTATAAACCATCCTGATTTTTTGTGCTCTTCACCCCCTAAACCCTCCCCCTTCCTCCCCCTCCTCCTCTCTCACTCCATTGTTTAGTCCCATTGGTTGTTTTCATTCTTTCTTATTCATTTGTTTGTTTTCCCTATATCCATCATATAAGTGAGACCATCCTGTACTTCTCTTTTTCTTTTTGACTTATTTCTGCTAATATGAGTCTTTCTAGTTCCATCCATGTTGTCTTGTCTTAAAACTTGGTCCTCGTTTTGACTTCTTGGTTCTTGTTCCTAACACTATCATCTTGCCAGTAATTTGCTTTGAATCTTGGAATTTTTTTTCAGTCCCACTTTCTTCTCTGTCCTTTGGATTAGACATTTAAATGCCAGTAATGTCTGTCTCATTCTTTCCTTTGTTCTCCATTCTAATTACTCCTAACCCAGAGTTTCCCATGTGGGGATACCGCTGACATTTTAGACAGGATTAGAAGGGAAGTTTAAATAGTGAGGTAAACATAGGGGAAAGAGACACAGGGAAGAGACACAGGGAAAAGATGGCCAACTACAAGACAAAACAAGAGGTCTGGAGTTAGTATTTTTTCTCTCAGCCTTCAGAGGGAATGAAAACTACGAACACAACGGTGAAATTTCAGTCTCCACAACAGTGAGACAATACAGTTTCCCTCTTTAAAGCTAGCAGGTTGTGCACTTTACTATTGCAGCTTTTGCAAATCAATGCAAACCCTGTTTCTACTAAAATCATACCACCAACAATATGCCTCTCACACTCCCTTTCTCCACGCAACTAAATTCCAAATTATTTTTGTGTGACTGTATCTGACTGGCAAAAACTAAACCACAGCTAGAACCTTGGCTCAAACCTAGATGTCTGATTGTGGCTGGTTATTCATAACTTTTCACTTTGTAACATTTTGGCATCTATAGTCTTAAATTTTGATTAATGTATTGAGCCACCACAGCATTACAGGTCCTGGATCTAATGGCCTTCTTGTTTAATTAATGGAACATCTTTTAAATTAACCTTCAGGTTAGCATCAAATTGGAGTTTAGCAGTCTGATTTTGAATCCTTTTGAGAGTTTATGTTTCTTTGTTAAAAGACAAATATTACTAACAGAGATGTCACTTTAAGGCTCTGTCAAATGTTCCATAATTTTTCCACTATCACATGATAACTCTAACAGGGATGAAATGTCCCCCAGGATGGCAGTGAAGGGAAGTAGTGCTAAATCTAGTGATTCTAGAGGGAAAATAGCCACTAAAAGAAAAATAGATTGCCTGAGGAAGACAAATTTGAGTCATCTCTGTTTTGTTGTGAGTCTAACCTGAAACAAAGTTTTATGAGGATGAACTTGTCTTCTGCACTTCTCAGAGCCTCTGCATTGGTTTCTCCCTCCTGTCAAAGCCCCAAGAGCCCTCATGAAAGTGGGCATACACGGAAGGACTTTTTAACTTTGACTTTAACACATACAGTTCTGCTTCCCTCTCTGAAGCAGGCTACAAACAGGTCATTTTAACTTAAGTAGATACACCTATCTGCGTGCTTCTCTCTATGAAGCAGGCTACAAACTGTTCATTAACATTTACAGTGTACCTGCCTACTATTGATATGCGAACATCAGCTACCAGCGTCTCTCTGCTTTCTTTCCCTCTTTCAAACCTGAAAAGAAAAACTTAAAAACACAGTTTAGGCCGGGCACGGTGGCTCGTGCTTGTAAGCTTCAGCCTATGAAGCGGCCGGGGCCAGGGATCGCGGTTCGAGTCCCGCCTGGGGCCCGTAGTGAGACCTGGTTCCAAAAAAACAGCTGGGCATGGTGGTGCACACCTGTAATCCCAGCTACCTGGGAAGCTGAGACTTGGGGATGGCTTGAGTCCATGGTACCCCGGGCAACGAGAGCCTGCGGTTCCACAGGCAAAAATAGCAAGACCTAGTCTCAAAAAAA